>CAUYRT010084301.1:0-103562 GCA_963574885.1 Lepilemur ruficaudatus
TTCCTTCCTTCCTTCCTTCCTTCCTACCTATCAATCATCTCTGTCTGCCTATCCATCTGTCTTTCTCTCTATCACAGCTAAATAGCCTTTCCCAAAGTATTTTTCTTTGATTTTATTTTATAGAGTTTTTGCATTGTGCAGTTCCTTGGAGATAGCAGAAGGCAGTTACAACACAAGATTTCAGCAGCTGTTCAGGAGTTACAGTGATTAGTTTGGAACTATGACTGATCCTTAAATCTTAGGGGAGGGAGGGTATTAAGAGATTTTCAGATATGGTTAGGTCTCCACCAGCTATTTTTGTAGTTTAAAATTGAGATCATATTTCTGACATTATTTTATTCATTATTTTTTTCTGACTGAAATTGATTATTGAAACTCAACACAGTAATAAATTTGATCTCTTCATCAAATGCCTGGAATGTTATAATAGGATGGCATTCTTATTTGCTAAGGGGATATATGAGGAAAGTATTCGATATCTCGATCCACTGATACTTGGTTGAGCAGCATCATATAAGGACAGCTAATGTTTTGTAGAGTGTTTGTTGTGTGCTAGTTGCTCTTGTAGGGACATTGCGTAAATTGAGTCCTTTAATCCTCAAAATAATCCCATATTTATCTTCATTTCAAAATTTGGAAATTAAGGCATGGAAACATGTGGGAGCATGCCCAAGGTCACACAGCAAATAGGTGGTGGTGTTGGGATGTGAACCCATGTAGCCTGTCTTTAGGCTCTGTGTCTTTAACCATCACACCCACTGTTTTTACAGATAAGTATAGATTCCATGTGATTTTCCTTGTCATTCTAACAGTGTATTAGTTTTCTGTTGCTTCATAACAAATGTTCACAAATTTAGGAGCTTAAAACAACATACTCTCATTATCTCCTAGTTTCCAGGCTCTGCCTAATGGGATCCTTTGCTCAGGGTCTCGCAAAGCTGCAATCGAGGTATCAGCCAGGACTAGGGTCGCATCTGCGTTTCATAGTCCTCTTCCCAGCTCAGGTGCTTGACGACAGAATTCATTTCCTTGTAGTTGTAGAACTAAGGCTTGCTTCTTCAAAGCCAGCAGGAGAATCTCTTTCTGACTTATTGAAGTTCAAAACCCTCTTTTAAAAGGCTTCCACCTGATTAATTCAAATCGCCAAAAAACAATCTCCCTTTTGATTAACTTTTCAACTGATTTGGGACCTTAATTGTACCTGCAATTATACCTTCACTTTCACCTGTAATGTCATCATGGAGGTGACATCAGGGCAGAGATCATGGAGCCGTCTTAGAATTCTGCCCAGACAATGGCACATGGCTTTGTCTGATTCCTTCTCCTGTGAGGGAGAGAGATGGATAAATACCATCATACTGAGACAATGAGATGGTATTTTTCTTGGGTCTTGACTCATTTTATGAAAATATTATACCAAGGATTTATTTTTAAAAGTTTTGTAATACATAAAAATTTCCTTCTTTAACTTTTTCCTAGAACTCTTTTTATACCAAAGAAAGGTTGGTGGCATAAATAATTTTTTTGAAATTATTTTGTAATTATACTCTGCTGATTAGTTTTCTGGGACATTTCTTAAAATCACCTCATCACTTTAGTCCTATGATCACCTATTGGGTAAAAAAATCTAACTCCTCAGTGTGACAAACCAGAATCTCTCGGACACTAATCAAACAGACCACTGTCTTAGTCTCTTGCCACTGACTTCGCCTTCCAGTGATTTACTCCCAAAAAGTGTTGACTCTAGAAAGAGGGAGGCAGAGGGGGAGGGCAGAGAGATGGTTACTGGGTTAAGTCTGAATTCCTCTGGAAGCATCAGCCAGGCCCCAGGTCCTGACTGAGAGCTAATTGATCCATAACCCATAATCTGCAATCTTAGCCGGTCTAAGATAATATTTCCTTTCTACCCCAGGATAGTATAAGCTAATTGGAAAAATATGAATATATGAATCAATTATTTTTAATATGCTAACAGAAAGTATAACAATAAGTATTTTAATTGTTGTGTTAATTTGTGTTCTGATTTTTCTGTTATTAATATTAAAGACAACATTATTCACTTACTATATTGTTTATTGTCTGTGCCCTTCTTCCCATCCTTTTCTATCTCTGTCTGGTACAAGAGCAAGGGTCCATGTCTCTTGTGATCACTGATGTATCCAAGCACCCAGAACAATTTATGGAATGATTAAATGAATAATTATTTCTCATTTTTAAAGATTTTTGAATAATTCAAGAAAAATTAACATATTGGACTTGTAATTATATTGAAATTTTAAGGACTATCCTTTTGCTGTTTGAGCCTAACAAAGATTGGAGAACATTTCCAAAGAGGAGGGAGAATGGTTGTGTGTGTGTGTGTGTGTGTGTGTGTGTGTGTGTGTGTGTGAAAGAGAGAGAGAGAGAATGAGCCCATGCTGCCTCATGGCTAAGTGAGCAGGCAGAATTGTATGCCAGTGTAGGCCTTCTGAGGGTGCAAACCCTCCATGAAACAGACACCTCTGCAGTAATGCTACTTCCTGCAGTTTTAACCCAAATTGATTTCAAGTGGGAGACAGAGATCTTTCTCTCCAGAGGATAGGCCCAGGCATTATTATTCCCCTTTTTTTTTCTTATCTGAGGAAACTGAGACTTAGAGAAATTAGGTGTAACAGGGATAATATCTTTGGAATCTCTCCAGATGCATCTTTCTTTGTGGGTGAAGTAGATTTTTTTTCTGCAACCTCTCCACCATGATGGCTTTTGGAAAGGAGACTACAAATGCCACCTAAGAAAGGATAAAAAAAGAAGATAGGTAAAGAGGATATAAAAAGAACTTCCTTACAGGTATTAAAAAGGAGTGGTATGTTTATCCTTTCATTCCAGTGGACTGCAGCAGGGAGACAGGAAAGACAATTGGGGAAGCAGGCTTTTAGTATATGCATCCTGCTAAGAGAAGTTCAAAGAAGAGTCCGGTATTTGCTCTACCACTGTTTAGCACTTGTGGAGGAAAGAGCCATGTTGGAAGCCTGTTTGTCAATAGGTGAGGATTTCTCTGGGTCAAGTGGCCAAATGGGTGAGGCGAACTTTGTCTCCTGTGGGTTCTGGAAAGACCCTTAAGCCTCCACGAGTGGCTGTGTTGGAGCTAAGACCAGAGAATGGGCAGAGGTCTGAGGATGCACGAAGAAGCTTCAGTGTGGGAAGGCACAACCAGAGGCAAATGATCAGGACAGCGGGTGCCAGCAAAATACTGCGTAGACTCATGTGCACCGAGTGACACACCAGCTGGGGAAGGACCAGAGCACACACCGAGGATCCAGAGGGCTCCAGCATGCCTTGCCCTTGTCGCCATGGAGTCACATCAGCACCAGCCTCTCCATCTTCGGAAAGAGCAAGGAAAAGGGAAGAAGCAGGAAAGCTTCAGCATTTATCCAAAAGCACATGCATCATACAAGAACCCATTCAAAAGAGAAGAGACTTAAATACCTAATATTGACCAGTTTAAAAGTATGTTTCCATGCCCTGGTACCCAGTGAGGTGGACGTTTATGAGGAAGAGTAGATCTTTCTCTATGAAGCAGTATTTGCAATTTTTACCCTTGCTACCTGAGGGGCATAGCCACGCCCACCCAGGTGTGAGGAAGCATGACCTCATTGTCAATCCAGTTCCCTAGGGTAAGGCTCTTCCCAGTATATCCCAGCCTTCCATTCTTGAATGTCAGCAAAGCCTGCAAACTGATGGTACATGTAAACTAACATAGCTCCAACTATTTCCCAACTTAATGATTCTGTGAGCATCGGAGCAAGGGAGGCATTCAAGTTTGGGAAAGGAAGAAATCCATCTGACCTGGGTTCAGGAAGGGGAGAATGTGGCGGGGGACCTCTGAGAGGCACATGGGCACACAGAGGAGTGAGACGAGAAGGTGAGCTCTATTTCTCTATGTCATCATGGAGATTAGTCAGGTGCTGAATGCAAAAAAATAGCATCCAATTCTATGGGCCCACAGTGAGCAGGGCCTGGGTAGGGGAAAACAGGGTGTATCTAAGCTTTTCTTCTGGAATCCACTCAACTGTATTTATGCTCCTGAAGATATCACAGCAATCAGAACAGTCAGAATTGGGAGATTCAGAAGATGATTTTCATGTATCCCTTGAACAACTGGGGCTCAGCATCACCCATTTCTAAAGAGGAAAAAGAAATCTTATAATAAAAAACTGATTAAAAAGCTGGCCATGAGGTAGTAGAAATGAAATAATGGGATATTTTAGGCAAAAATGGACATTAGCAATTTTAGGATAATGTAAAATGTTTCATACAGTGCAGCTGTATTTGGGATTTTTATAAAAAAGTGAAGAAGAAACTGTACGATTATCTCAAATATTTTAGAATAGTGTAAACCAACGTACTAAATAATGCACGCCCACCTTTCCCACATTTAGCCCTTATATCTAGAATAATTATAGAGTATTTTGGCTAAATTGTCAGGATAATTATCTCAGTTCTCCAGTTTACTTTTACCTGTCTAGAGAGATTTGGAAGCAGCATGTGAAAGCAGGTGGCTCACTGGTATTTTCTGCTGCATAAATGCGGCATTGGTCACGATCGTCTCTAAACCCAGGAGGGCTGTTTTGGCTACAGTAACATATTGACTCCAAAAGATGCAGAGTTCCCCTCAACAGTCTTCATCTTTGAGATGAGTCTGGGGATTTTTAAGCAAGGGTGGGGGGAGAAATGATCTCATCTCACTGTAACGGGTAAGGTGTCAGCTCATACGGAGGATGGGAACAGACCAGTCAGGTCCACATCCAAGACTAGTGTCACCTGCTCATCCAAACTATTTCTGTATTGGCAAAACTGTTGGCAGAATTGAAATAATTTTTTAAACCATTAAAATCAATAATGTGCCATCTTTTCTATGTATGTATCCAATCAAAGAAAAAACAGTGTTGGGGCTTAGGTGGGGAAGAAAATAGAAGTGAAAAGGGGAAAAATTGGGTGGAGGGTGGAGAGAGGAACAGGAGCAGTTTGAATTCTCTGACTCCAAATAATTTCTAAATCCGAGATCAAAATAATGTCTGTGTCTGGAGAGAGCCCGCTGACCCAACCTCAGTGGAACTCAGTGCACTGTGATTCTCAGTTTTCCAGGGCGGTGCTGGATCTGTGCTGTGCACATGTGCTCTCTCACCACGACCCCTTGACCCACTAGCTGCACTGCCTGTTTGGGAGAGGAGTGTGGCTTTTATTTGGAGAGAGGTTTATGGACTCACACACATATTGAACTCAAGGCCTTGGCCTCGTTAATTCTGGACTAGCTCATTCCTCTTTTTTGTAGATAAGATTGCATTAACCAGCCAATATTTTTCTCAAACATCAGCAGGAGAAGAAACATCACGATCTAACACTGCCAACCTGTTTCAATGCTTAACCTAAATCAATGTAATTAGTAAATGTAAATAAGTGAGAACTTTTGAGAACATGGTTTAGGATTTCATTCCTATATAAAATGATTGTTTTTCCCTCTAACCTCTTCTTATCTTCATTGCATGTAGGTTATTTGTCTTCTAAATGAGTTCGTTTCTTGAAGTAGCCGCCTACAGATTTCAAACCATGAAATCAGAGAATCTCACAAGCAAGTGGGCTTTGTTTGCCCTGTTTTTTAATGTCTCATGCCCTCTGGTGGTGAAAGGAGGTGACCTCCTGCATTTTTCTTTGCTCCAAAGCAAAACATTTCATTGAAATAAAATAAAGATAGCTCTCTTTCCCTCTCTCTGCCATCTTGGTGTGTGCAGTTGACTCCATGGCTTGCTATGAGAAAGTACACGGGAATTCTTTGTATTATTTTTGAAATTTTTTGTTAGTCTGAAACTATTTCAAAACAAAAAAATCAATCCAGAAACTATTATAATAAGATAGTATTGAATTTTGGGTTCTCCCCTTATCCTGCTTGATTTTAATCATTTATTTACATTTTTGGTATATGAGGCAGTATCTTGGTTTCTGAAAGTTGGAACTGTACAAAGAGTTATACTCAGAGAAGTGTTCCTTTCCCACCCCCATTACTCCTTTCACGACCCCCAGTCCGTGTGTATGAGCAATCTTAGTTTCTGGGTTAACCTTTTTGTATTTCTTTTGGCACACATGAGCAGATACATGTATATTTCATTTATTTTTCTTTCATGAAAGATGGCACACAACAGATAGACTTCTGCACTTTGCCTTTTTTTTTTTTTTACTTAATATATCCTAGAAAACAATCCAAATTAGTTCATAGAGTTCTTCTAATTATTTTTCTCTTACAGCTGTATAGAAGTACAAAATTTGTTTAACCACTGCCCTATGTTTGGACATTTATGTTGTTTCCAATATTTTGCAACAATGTCACAATTAATAACCCTGTACAAATGTATTTTTGCATTATTGGAGGTATCTTCTGCGCGAATTCCTAGAAGTGGAATTGATGAGTTACAAGGCAAGTGCATACATAGTTTTCTTAGGTATTGCCAGATTTTCCTCTAAAAGGCTTGTACCAATTTGCATTTGTACCAACAATGTGTGGAAAATGCCTTTTCCCCTACAGATGGTGTTGTCATATTTTTAAATTTTTACCAATGTTATAGGTGAAAAATAATATACTAGTATAGTTTTAATTTGCATTTAGTTAGTTATAAATGAGGTTAAACATCTTTTGCTATCTTTAAAGGTCATTTTTATATCTCTTTTTGTGAATTGTCTGGTCTTGCTTTTTCCCTATTTCAATGTTTTTTTTAAAATCCCCCTCAATTTTTAAGAGTTCTTTGTATATTAGCAATATTTGTACTTTATAGAAAGACTGATATTGCAAACATGTTTTCAGTTTGTCAGTTGTCTTTGCCTTTGTTTATGGTGTGTTTTGTCATGCAGATAAATTTTTATTTTTATGTAGCCAGTTATCAATCATTTTTTAATTATCTCTGGATTTTGAGCTACAATTAGGAAATATTTTTCTACACCAAGATTAAAGAGGAATTCACTCATGTTTTCTTCCAGTATTTTTCTCAAAAATTTTTTTTGTTTTAAATTTATATCTCTGTTCCATTTGGAGTTTATGCTTATGTATGGTATGAGGTATGGATCTCAGCTTTTTTTACTCCAAATAGTTACCCACTTGTTCCAAAACCAGTAAAATTTTTTGCCCCAGTAATTTTGTGATGCCACTTTTATCATATACTAAATTTCCATATGTACTTGGGTCTATTTCTGGGATTTATGATCTATTCTCTTGGCCTGATTTCCTATTTATGCACCCACACTGTTTTATTAATAATTATGAAGACTTCATAGTATATTTTAATGTCTGATAGAGCTAGCCCTTCCTCCTCACTGTTTTTTTTTCCTTAGTGTTTTCTTGGCTATTCTGGAGTATTTTTGTTTTTCCACGATTTTTAATGTCAATTTGTCTCCCTTCATAAAAAAGCCTATTCATGTTTTTATTGGGGTTGTGTTAAGTTTACACATTAGCTTAGAAAGAATCAACAATTTCTGTTTAACAATTCATGCTACTAAAAAATGGGAATGTCTTTCCGTTTGTTGAAGTCTACTTTTATACTTTTCAGGAATATATTTCTCATATAGTTTTTACACACTTCCTTTTCAGTTTGTTCCAAAGTATTTAATCTTCTTTGTTGTTATTGTAAATGAGGATTGTTTTCTATTATTATTAATGTGTCCTCTAATTATTGTTTATGTATGTGAAATAATTTCTGTATGTAATATTTTTGTGCTGCTATCTTCATAACTTATTCCATCATTTGAATTAATGCCCTTTCTTGACTTCAGCAAGAAATACATTTTTATTATGCTAACCCTTTAAGATTTGGTTTGTTTGTTATGGTAGTTAGCCAATTCTGACTAATACAAGGTAGACATAATTTTATTACCATCTTAAAATAAAGGTATTGAGACCAGACATATTGATTTGCCAAGGTCACAGAGCAAACAATGGGCAATATTGACTTCTAAATCAAATCAAGATCCTATGTTATTAACCAGTGTATCATACTCTCTCCTCAAGATGTGAACTCCCTGAGCTTCTCTGTTAGCTTCCATTTGAAAAAGAGGGAAGAAAGCCTGTTCATTCTGCATCCTCCTTTTCTTTGCCTACCTGCAGTCCTGCTATTCATTGCAGGGAACTAAGTAGAAGCAGAGGGAGACCTGTTGGATGGACAATAACACTGCAGTGGACCAGCAAGCTACGTAGATTTAAGAGGGAGTGAACTTAATTGTTCGTTATGGACATAGGCAACTTGTTTGTTCCCACTATGCAACCAGAGTGATCTTTCAAGAACGAAAACAGTCAGATACCATTCCCTTGCCTCAATCTTTCAATGGATTCACATTTGTATCCTTCACACGGCCTCTGCTTCACTCTCCTGGGTCAGCTCCATGTTTCATACTAGTTTTTATCATATTGTATTTAATCACTTATATACTCATCTGTTTTATAAACTCTTGAGGGCAGAGACTACCATTTAATTTTGGATTCCAGATTTTAGTACCATGCCCAACACACAGTAGGCACTTAATGTATGTTTGTTGAGTGTGTGAATGAGTAAACAAGTATTATTTTCCTAAATTTTTTGATTTCATGGAATATGCTTATTTCTCCTTTAGAATATTTTCTTCTTCCCTGCATGGGGAATGACTTTTCTGTATCTTCAAGACTGTCACTGTCATGCGCTGTGAGTTGTCATACAAACTTCCCAAATTTTTAAAAGATACCGCAAATCAGTGATCTGAGACTTTTTTTTAAAAGAAAATAATCAACTGATATATTTTTCCATACCACTTATTTTCTTCTCCATATGGAAACAATTTGCAGTTGTTGGGATAAATAAACCTCAGCTTTTCATAAAATGCAACCTGAAAATTTTCTTTGAAAATCTGACCCTGCCATTTCTAAAAGGCATCACTTTCTGTCAAAAGCCTGGTCCAACTTTGGCAATAAATATTTCACAAGTATCATATGGACTCTCTAAACTAGTTTTCTTGACATTTGGCAGTAATAAGAGCTATTGTTTCTTGAGCTCCACCTATGTATTAGACATTCTCCTAAGTGTATTACATACAGTTTATTTTGTGAAGCAGATATTAATTTCTCCACTTTATCAATGAGGAAACTGTGGCATAAATAGGTTAGACAACTTGCCCAAGGTCCCTTGGACACAGCCAATAATAAAAGGGACTGAAATTAGAATTCAGAGGACCCAACTCCAGAATCCACACTTTAAAATCACAATCGATCACTTTCTCCATCATCCTACTGCACCTCCTAGAATATGCCATGTTGTTCATATGCTACATGTATGTCTATTGTATCTTCTAAATAAGATCCCAAGATCCTCTTTTTGAGGGAATGGCTTACCTCTTTAGCCTCACAATGTTTAGCATAGTGCTAGACACATCGTGTGGCCATTTCATAAACACTTGCTCAATTGCTTTGAAAACTTTATTAAAATATTCCCTCTGGTCTTAGGCAATTGTATATAGTGGTTTTAACAAGTTAAGAGATGGCAGCATATTTTTAAAATCTCTGAATTTGTGTGGCTAGGAAATAAATGTATGATTGTGATTCTAATGTAACAGGAACTCAAGAAGGGGAGGAGAACCCCACAATATCACCCACCTACTGTTTTTCTTCCTTGCTATGTTTCCAGATGGATGTAATGATGCGTTAATGGATACTAATGAGACTGGGTGCTTTGTGACTTATTTGCTTTATATCAACACTAGTTAATAAAAGCAAATAACTAATTCTCTTTTATAGCTTCCTTTCCTGAGGGCCCTGGCTCTTCTCTGAAGCAGGATTTGGAAGTCTGTTGTCAACTCTATGAAAATACAACTGAGCCCCAAGGACAACCCAATTCAGCTTGTGTACTCCAACTCTCCCGTGATGTGACAAAGAATGCCTTCCTCTCTTGGAATGCCTCCCAATACTTGGGAGGTTAAAATATTCCCCCATCCCACAGTGGGTGGGGTTTCTGGGGGAATATGGTGGTAACAACCATCAATCCTAAGAAAATAATCACCTTTTTAATTTTTTTTACCAAGACCCTCTGTCTTTCATGGAAATAAACACCAGCAGGTTTCCAAACTTGTGGGTACATGTCTGAATTTACTGAGTGTATGTTTAAAAAATAATCTGGAAAATTACAATTCCACTATTATTCCCCCAAGCCTACTCAGCAAGAGATTGCAAAAAGAAAAATAAAAGGAAAGTAAAAGCAAAAATAATTGTATATATTAAATTTCTTCATCAAGCTTCTATACCATAAGACTAAGGCTTCCTAGAATTTTTGTCACATTATCTTTTTTATTAATAAGTACTTTTTGTTATAACATTTTTGATTACAAAAATAATACGTATTCATGGTAGAACTATTGGAAAATCAGAAATATATATTTAAGTGTCGAATAATTCATAGTCTCTTCATTGGAACATATTGCCTGTTAATATTTTGGTGTATTTCCTTTGTCTTGGTAGATGGATGACAAGTAGATTGAAAGATAGAGATGTGACTATTATTGGTATGCACACACATATATATATAGTTTATTTCCACTAACTGAGCCTTATCTCATGAACATTTTTCAGATCATTCGAGATTCCTCAATGACCTTTTTAAAAGGCTTTAAGATGTCTGCTATATAACTATATTCTGTTCTAGTTAATGATCTGACAGTGCTGGATATTTTGATACTTATACTGAGATGAACACCAGATTGCTCTTCTAAATCCTTTCTAAGAGAGGAAAGTATATCATGAACTGCATAAAAACAGAGAGTGGTTTTTCTAAAGAAATGGAGCAACCTTTATCTGCCCAATGAAATCTTGAAATTAAAAAATAAAAAAAAAGAAATCCTTTTTTGTAAAAGGCCCCAGAACTTGGATGCTTATCTGAGCTTTATCAAGGTGATTCAAGTCTAATGGGATCTATTTGTGTCTGAAAATCCCTCACCACTGCACAAGGGCAAGAAAGTGACAAGAGGACATCTTTGTCAGATTTTCAGCTATTTCATTTTCTTAAGCCAAGCTGCAAATATCACAAATATAATTTTACATGCAGTATTTTGGCTGTTGATGGTGATTATCAACTGGTAGGAGGACTAAAGGGAAAGAAATCTGGAGAGAAAATCAGGGGATGTTTCCTGAACCTTAAACTTGGCACAGTGATATTATCTCCACTTATGCAAATAATTTACCTTTCTTTTTCCCTGTGCAAAGTCAACACCTGCTTTGAGATATATTTACTCAGAGAAAAATGGTGACTAATTTGGCAGCCCAAATACCATAAACTAAAAGGAATTACATTAGTCCCAAAAGAAATTAGACCAGGGGATGTAGCAAGAGAAATAAAGATTTCACTTTAGTATTGTATACAATGGCAACATAAAAGGCTTTTATCTCACAGAAATGAAAATTAAACTAGTATATACTCTTTTATACTTGTCAAATTGAAAAGGATTAAAATACCATGTGTGGGCAAGGATGTAGAGAATTGGAAACTCTCACACAGTGGTAGGAAAGCACAGAGCAGTTATATAATATCTCGTAAAGCTAAAGGTATTAATATATATGCCCTCCAACAGCTCCTAGGGAAATTTTGACCTATGTGTAGAAGGAACATGTGCAAGGGCATTGTTGCAACATTGTTTAAGATAGAGAAATATTAGAAACAATTTAAGTGTCCACTAATAAGAGAATAGATGGCCAGGCACAGTGGTTCATGCCTGTAATCCCAGCACTTTGGGAGGCTGAAGTGGGAGGATTGCTTGAAGCCAGGAGTATGGGACCACCCTGAACAACATGGCAAGACCCTGTCTCTATAAAAAATAGAAAAATTAGCCAGGCATGGTGGTGTGCACCTGTAGACCCAGCTACTTGGGAGCCTGACGCAGGAGGATCATTTGAGCCCAAGAGTTTGAGGTTGCAGTGAACTATGATGACACCATTGTACTCTAGCCTGGCCAAAAGAGCAAGACTCAAAAAACAAAAACAAAAACAACAACAAAAACAAACGGAGAGAGAGAGAGAAAAGATTGATACATTTTAGAATAATTATCCAGCAAAATACTATATAGTGATGAAACTAAGTAAGTAAAAATTATGTGTATCAACATGGATAAACCTCAAAAATTTAGTGGTTAATGGTCAAAGCAAGATATTAAAAAATAAAAAGTGTGATACCATTCATATAAAGTTTAGGAACAATAATACTGCATATTATTTGTAGATATCTATGGAGCATAAATATAGAAACATTATGGGAGATAAGCATCAAATTCAAAGCAGTGTTTACTCCTGGAGAGAGAGGAAAGAGGGAGGGAGGGGGGAAGGGAATTGGATTGAGAGGTGGTATATAACTAGCTTAAAGTCTATCCTTAACACTTTATTTCCTATGAAAAATCTGAAATAACTATGAGAAAATGTTAACATTTACCAAAGCTGGATGATAAGTGCATGGGTACTTATTATTTTATTCTAGATACTTTTCTCTATGCTTGAAATATTTTATTAAAAAAATAAAACAAAACAGCAAATTTTGTGAGTTCACAGAGCTAAGAGGTGGCAGAACTGGAATGGGAGTCCCGGTTGGTCGACTCCAGAGGCCGCGCAACTTCCCCTTATCTCAAGTTGCTTCTATCTTGAGGCATTCCTGACTTGTTTCTCCTTTGTTCCATCACTATGCCCTACAGAAACTTCTCTCATGGCATCAGCAAACTGTATTTATTGCCCTTCTCTGCTTGTGAGTCTTTCTTCCCTTGCTTGATTGCAAGTTCCTAAAGGCTCATTGCTCCCATCTCAAGAACAGTGCCTGACACACAGTTGACTTTTAAGTAAATGTTCAGTGAATGTAGAAACAAATTAAGGGTAGGACAACTAGGAGACTGCTATAATACTACAATCGGTAACTAATGAAACAGCTAGAAAGTGATAATTGGAATAAAAAAGAAGAAAGTGGACTAGAGATGACTTCTCAGCTTCTAGGATATGGGGAGTGGGGCATGGAAGGATAAGATCCGAAAAAACCCAGAGGTATTGAGCATGGATGAATGTTGAGTGTTTACTATGTGCCAGGCATATACCTAAGCACCACATGTGCACTAATTCATTTAACCCTCCACCCCCTACATCCTATGAGGTATGTGCTATTATTATCACCATTTTACAGAGGAGGAAATGAAAGCACAAAGAGGTTTAGTTAAGTAGCGAACCCCGAAACCTGGCTCCAGAGTCCATGAGAACAAATTAAGGTGTTTTAAAATTTGGTTTTCATTTTTTAACATAATGAGATAAAAATGATGATGGAACTTTAAGGTCCAAATGTCCTGCATCCTTGCTAAGGCTCAGGAGAGAGACACGGATTCTGGAGCACTGGGGTACCAGGGCTGGGCAGTGGGAGTGTCTCCCTCAGGTAATAAGGGGGCGCATGGTCTATAGAGAACTCAAAACCAAAAATATAACAGATGAAAAGTCAGTCTGCTTTCTTATTATTGCCACATGCCAACATTTCTCATGTTTGTCTCAGTTCTATGCAATTGCAGTGGTTCCTGCACATTTTTAAACTATTTACTTATAATTTAATTGTTACTGCCTTCTATATGGAAGTTAATTCAGAGAATTTTTGGTTATGCAGATGGTTCTGCTCATATGCACCAGGCTTAGCTGATCTCAGCTGTTCTGTGATATATGATTGCTGTTCTAAGTCACTAAGGTTGGGCTGGTTTGTTACACAGCCAAAGCTAACTGATACAAGTTTCTTCAGTAGGGGAGTGAAGATGGGATAGAAGTTTGAGGTAGAAGAGACAGGTTAATCTTGGATATGAGATATTATATATATATGTATATATATATATACACACACACTCACACACACATATATTTGAATACCTCCACCTAACCCCCAACCCAGGACCAGGGGAAAGAATATAGGCTCTGGACTGAGACTACCTATATTCAAATCCTGGCTTTGTTCTGTCCTGGCTGAGTGATCTTGGGCACACAGCTTATTCATCTGTGAAATATAAACCTCATAAAGTTGTTGAAAAGATTAAATGATACTATATATGCAAGGGCCTGGCTCACAATAAACAACTTTTAAATGCTAGCTAAGTAGGCACCTGGGTGAATATACAGCATAAACATGAGATGAAACAGTGGGGAAAGTTGAGGGAATTTATATCAGCTAACATCAAAAAACTCAAGAAGACAAGATGGAGGATATCTTCAGAGAGTAAAAGGCAGAGCAATAACAATTTGAAGAAAAAAATGAATGGTGGTAAATATTTCAAGGTGATTATGGGAATTTTTTTTTTCAATGGATGAGTGGCAATGATGGCCCAATTGGGATTAAAAAGAACAAATTTACTTAGCACAGTTCTAACTTTCCACCATAATGTTCAGTAGTTCAGGAGTAGAACTGGGATGAACAAACAGTGGGATTGTTGGATGGCAAAGGATATACCAGATGAACAAAGAAATGATGGGCCTGGTGACCTCAGATGACACACTAGAGACAGCCAGCCCTGGGGCCTGAGCTGACCTGGAGGCATGAGAGACCATAAAGAAACTGACTGACTGAGAGAACAGCATGGGATCAAAGGACAAAGAGCAGGAGTCATGTAGACCTACCTGAAAGTAGGAAACTACAACTTAGTTGGTGGATAGTGTCACTCTACACTTAGTGATTCCCTCCATTCCTCAGAGACAAATGGTCTTGTTATCCTATGATTTTGCATAGTTTTCTTTCAGGAAGCCTTGTTTTCTGAGTTTCTTTAAGGAATGCCAACCTATTTAAAAGAGGGGTCAATTGAGGGCATAGTTGCAGTCGGGAGTACTAACTGAAGACTCATCTGTATGCAACTGCAGAACCTTTGGCGAACGTTCAGAGTTTAAAATTCAGCCCATCTTGGTGGCTTTCCTCTGAGGACGCCGTGTCCTTTGGGTTATCAGTCTCAGCTACTAACATTTTTCCACAAGTGACCATTAATTAATATCCTCTCTCCTTAAGGTGGCAAGGGACAGGATTTTCTGTGACACTCAGATGTGCATCATGGGTCTGTCTGGATCTAGTCATATTTGAGCGTCCCTTGGTCTCCTGACTGTGCCCTATGCCTCCTGTCCCTCGTCTCTTCCTTCTTAGATTCAGTCCCTTTCCAGGCTCAGCCCACATCTCTCAGCCCCACAAAGGCTTTCCCAGAAGCTCCAACACTACAGAACCTTTGTGGCAACTTGTCTGCCACTTTACAAGTGCTGTCTTTTATTTCAGGTCATCTTAAAACCTAGGAATCAATACATTTTAAAGCTAGGAGAGGTTTTGCAGAACACATACTCTAATTCCTTCCTTTAGCTAAGGAAAAAAAAATTGAAAGTCTGAGATACTTAGTAAATAACAGAATCAAGACTAAACTCCAGCCCTTCTCTGCCATTATTTGGTGATCTTTTCACCGTGGCACATGTATGTCCTGAGGGGATGTCAGATTCCTTCAGGTCAGCGGCTTGTTTGACTCTATAGCATGTGCATGTTGGATCCTCAAAAGGTATTCGCATACAATGACACGGTGCTTCATCAGACCACATAAGGCAAGGGAAAGAGAAATAAATTCTTGTGTAGAACATATTTTACAGTTTAAAGGAATCATTACTGTATTTCAAACCCTTAGATGTATAATATTTCCTTTGAAAAGGATTAGAAGGTTTCCATTTGTTATATAAGATGTTCAGGTATTTTTAACTTTGTCACTATGCAGCAAAGCAAAGTTCATCGCTCTTAAATTTGTTCCCTTAATTCACTGCTAAGGGTGGTCTTATGCAGGATTTACATGGACCACTTTTGACCAGTATAGCTTACGATACTTAATTGAATCCCAGCAGAGAAACATTCTTCCATGCAGCTCTTACGCCAGTTAACTGCAAGAAGCCTAACTTTGTGGCTATTGATTTTAATTTCATTTCAGAAAAAATAAAGAGAATCAAAGAGTAGATTTAATAAACAAAAACATTTACACAATTTAACTTAATTTGGCAAAGTGGATAGGCAAGAAATGGATCAAAACAAAAACAACTAGAAGAACACATATTGGGAACTGAACCAGTATTATTAGCAGAAATTACCAATTTCCCTTACTGTGAATTTCAATTATATTAAAAATCAATCTATTACCCAAGATTATCCAAATACCTATAATATGTGACCTGGCATTTGTCACCTTGAACAAATTCTTTCCTGAATTTATTTGAAATGAGTGCAGAGTCCTTGGCATTCTCATCCCAACTATTCTACCTCTGACCATGTTAAGAAGAACTTCCCGAGAATAGTTATGAGCAAAGCTTACTGTGAACACTGTCACAACCTAGTCAGTGCTCTACATGCTCATTTCAGGGGGATTCTGAAACCTCAGGAAGGGTTTGTGAGCTTCCTGAAATAGAAAAATTCTTAGAGTAATTCATCCCCCTGAGCTCAGTGGGGACATTCCAGCCTGCGGGCCTCCTTCCTATACTCTCACCTTGGCCTTCCTCCTTCCCCCGCCTCCCTCAGATGGGAGAAATGACAAACACCACCCACTTGCAGTCAGTTCTAATTCCACCCACAGGAGCTAAAAGCCTAAAGAAAACACATTTATTTGTTTAAAAATGTAATTTGCAGATAACATATTCACAGAAAAATGTTCTCACCCTCTTTGTGCTAGTCTGCTGTGTGTTTTTCTTCCAGTCTTGTTCCTTCCCAAATGACTACCGCCTCTGCTGGCATTTCTCTGAAAGTAGATGCGAGACCTCTTTAAAAGTCAGAAAAGCTACCTGAATTTGCAGGCAGCTTCCTGTTGGGTTCACGTTTTGCAGAATGCATGCTTGGTGTGCAGAAGGTGGGCAAGGTGTTTGAAAAAACAGGAAGCACCTGTCAAATGTGTGATTTTGTTCTTGGAAGCAGAAGGCTCCCTCTGAGCTGGCTCTAGATGCTTTCTGCTGTTTCACCTATGAGCATTTTGCAAGGTCTTTCAGTACTTCAGAGACTATGAACAGGTTTCCGAATGGCAGGATTACTTGGAAAGTCTGGAGCATGGAGGAAATCCACAGTTTTTCTCTTTTTTTTTTCATGCAGGTTTCTCTTTTTGCTGGGGATATTGATATGCATGGAAATGAAGACAGGCTTTAAATTGCAATGGGGAAGTTAAAACCAAATGAGAATTTGAGGTAACAGATTTGTGTAGCTTTATCGGTAATTGCTTTTATAAGAACATGTTTTCACTCACTGCTTCGTTTATTCAGTAAACAGTATTGAGTGCAAGGCACTGAGGTAGACCCCAGGAATACACTGGGGATGGAACAGTGGTTACATGAAGTTTCAGCTTCCTGTTTCAGCTCTAAAATTACCTATAAGAAAGTATCATATTTCAAATTTACATTCTCATATTTGCATGTGCCTGTATGATTTAATGATGTGTTTAATTGAAATGTCACTGAGGTAAGTCCCCTCCTCTGCACTGGGTGGTCCAAACTACTATTGGTGGCTGCTAGCAATAGCTAGACTGGCTAGCCCCTGCCTGCCCATCCAGGTCATGTATTTAGTGACATTGGTGGCTAATTAGGTTAGCTCTGTTCCTTGACTGGAGACACCACACCTAATCGCTACTCTGCAAATACACTCTTGGCATTAGATAAACTGCACTTGCAGAGTGCCTCTGGATCATCACTCTTCAGAGACACTATTTCAAAAGATTCTGTCCTGTAGTTCGTCAGTAGTTTTATTTTCATATTTAGGTAAACAATGGCACACGGAGAAAAGAATGCAACTCCCTCCCTTGCATACAAGTGGTAAGAAAAATAGTACGTGTGTGTGGCCTCAGCAAATCATTGCCTCTAAGGACTTCAGTTCCCTCATCTAAAGATAAGGCATCGGATTAGGTAATTCTGTGCATCCATTCAAGAGGTAATATTTCATAGTTCTATAAAAGTCTCCTTCCCATACAGGCCCGTTTCCTTAGGAGATACAGAACTCACAAATTGCCAAGTGAGGGATGTTGCAAAAGCTATTCGTGTGGTGGAAAACCTGTACCCACTTGATGTCCTTGAGTACCTGAACAAAGCAGCTTAGAGTGGATGAGTGATTATGTAGCAGAAGGAGGGAAATGGGGAGGAAGCTTCTAGCACTTTCTCCAGCCTTTCTCTGGCTGCAGAGGGCTGTGAACAGAGTAGGCAGCCAGTGTGACTGACTTCCAAGGCTATTCTTCTTGAGTTGAGATGACACACCTTGCTTACTAGATTTGGAAGTTTGTTTCTATTAAGAGGTTACTTCGCTAATACTATGGTAACCCATGCTGGGTGAGTCCTCTAGTCTTGCCAGTCTCCTTAATCTGAATACCTATTTCCTAAATTTCAATGGCAAAGCTTTCTAGATTGCAGAGAGCCAAATCACTGCTCTCCCCCCACCCCACCATGCTTTTCACAGCCAGGAACATGAGGGCGATGGTGAGGATGAGGCCCCCCAACTAGAGGATGGTCAGAGCCCTGATAGCCACTCAGGGGCAGCCTGACTCTAAAGGAGATGGGTTTACCCTAGGGAGCAAACACCTCGTGTGATTTATGCTGCACTTGCTAGGATAGGAAGGCTCCTTTTCATAACAAGACTATTATGAAGAGGTTAGTCAAGGGTCATGGCACCTGCCATCAAGAAGCAAGAGAACTATTGCACTGGGAATGATCCCCACAGATCAGGGGTCCCTGGAAAATAAAAGAAGATAATCAGTGAAATTATTTTCAATGGACCTGTAGGCGAAGCTGTGTACATGTTGTAATTAGAGCTCTTTGATGACTTGAATTTGAAAATCTCCAAAAAAATAGTGCCGATTTGTTGATAGCTACACTGAAGAAAATGTAGAGTGGCCGAGGAGGAAGAAACCTGGGTTTAAATCGACTCTGCCACTTACTAGCTGTGTGAACTCAGGCAAGTCGTTTAGCATGTTCCAAAACCAAGTTTCCTTTCTTGTAAATGAAAAAAATTATCATACATACTGCAAACAAATGTCATGAGAACTGAATTATATAAAAGCATATAGAATAGTGCCACTATACTCCCAGGTTCTGAGCTTGGATTGGGACTTGAGTCAGGAGACATGAGATTAATCTTGGTAAGTTCGCTTGGCCCTCTGTGCCCTGGACACCTGTAGCATACACATTGTGCGTGCCCTGTGTTTGGCTCCTAGCACCTGTGCAGGGTAGCCACTGAGTCAGGGACTATTGACACAGAGAGAGGTGTCAGGTCCTTGCCCTCAACACAAATGAAGCTCCTCTATACTATTTTATATCAGTTATTAGAAAAAGCAAGAGAAGATTTCCTAAGGTTAGAATAAAATTCTAAAGCAATTAATTGGCTGCCAATCACAAGTAAAGGGCACTTTCCCCATCGTGCAGTCACTGAGAACACTGGCAGGGATGGGCAGGCTGAGGTCCGAGACTGGCTCTTCCACCTATTAACTGGGTGACTTCGGGAAGATACTTCACTTTGCCAAGTCTCAGTGTTTTATTTAATAAAATGTGGGCAATCGTTGCATGTTCCTCACAGGGTTCTTGAGAGGATTAATTGTATTAGTAGAAGAGAAAAAGAAAAAGAGGAGGAGGGAGAGGGAAGGGGTAAAAGAGAGAGCGGGAGGGAGAGATTTTCTGTAAGAATATTCCGTCTGCATATATCTGGGACATATTCATTTATTTGTTGGACAAACTCTAATGTTGTAGCTACTGTGTGTCAAGCACTATAGTAGTCATTGGCGATACAAAGACAAAAGAAAATTATGGATTACAGTCTAATTGGAAAGGAAAGTACAAATAAGCAACTTAATTAGTACATGATGACTATTATAAGGGGAGCCTGAAAGAGGTCTTAGACATCAAGAGAAGAAATTTTAATATTCTACGTGAAAGAGATTAAGTATTAAGATTAATGATTAAGGGTATTCATTAAGGTGGATCTCAGAGGGCAAAAAATGGTAATACGCTGTCCTCTTATTTTTTATCCCATGGGAAACATAGTGACCAAACAGAAGGGATTTCCAGGGCATCATCTTCTAATCAATGACCTCTGGGGTTTTCTCAGGTCCTGTAAGAGCAACAGTAGCTGCAGCCTCAGATAAACTTTCCTGAGATGAAACAGGTGCCCTTGGAGTTGGGCAGACGTGGTGTCTTGTAAACTGTGAGCTGGACAATTTTTCTAACCTCCCATGTTTTCGGGTTCAGGACCTTGTTTGTGTCCACTTTCCCCTTGCCAGAGTCGATGGAGGAGAGTGTCCCACTTTGTCTATTGGTCCCAGGAAGAGAATGAGGATCTCCAGAAGCAGAGTCACCTCAGTAGAAGTGTCCCCACCAACCCTCAGACTTATAAAAAATAAGTATTCACTTTTATGGACCACTAAGATTTTGAGGTTTGTTATATAGCAATCATTGACTAATACAGCTACTTTTTTTTTTTTTTTTTTGAGACAGAGTCTCACTCTGTTGCCCGGGCTAGAGTGCGTGCCGTGGCGTCAGCCTAGCTCACAGCAACCTCAGACTCCTGGGCTCAAGCAATCCTTCTGCCTCAGCCTCCCAAGTAGCAATACAGCTACTTTTATTTTCTTCTTTTCTTCTAGTCTACTTTTGCCTACTGAATGTTACATTTTACTATTAATTTTATTTCATGTTTTCTGACAGGGCATTATAAAATATTTATTATAAAAAGGGGCCATTGGGTCAGTTAAAGAGAAAAACTAATGTACCAGATGATCTCAAAGAGTTCGTACCATTATTGATATATCTTGTACTCTTAAATGTTGAATGCAATAAGAACTTTAGCATCTTAAATCTTAAGTGTGGAAAGAGAGCTGGCTATCTTAACAATTTCTGTAAAATACCCAGATGTGACCTTCACTGTGTTATGTAATTTTTCTGACCCTTGGTTTCCTCATTTATAACATGAAAATTATAATATCCACTTATAAGGATTCCTGTGGGTATAAAATTTATTCTCATGTCAAGTAATGGTAGAAGATAAGCTAGGTCCAGTTTCCAAAGACGTCTTCAGGCTGTAATGGCAAGAAAGGTAATAAGATCTGTGGTGGAGACAAAGGTATATATCTTCCACACCATTTCCTTTTTCTGGAAACTCATGGAAATCTGTTTTAACCAATGAAATATGTAAGCTGCTTTCAGACTTGACTCTTAAAATCACAGTGACCCTCCAGTCCTCACTTCCACAGCTCCACGTAACTCTCGGAGGCCACGTGGACCCAGTGGCTTTGCTACAAGATGGAGGACGGTCTCGAGCCCTTCATCCAACTGTGGGGTGAACAGATAAACTTTGCTGCAGTTGAGATTTGGGGGTTTGTTGTTGGAGCAACAAACATGACTTTCTCTAACCAATACAAGATCTTAGACCACAATCACAGAAGATAGTTTCTAGTTAAGCGACATAATAAGCTTTCTCTACATTCAGGATTCAGATCACTGGTTTGGTTCTAGAGCTCATACCTTAAGAGAGAGAATTTTGTCAGAGAAGGAAAAAAAACAGAATGATGATGGAAGGAAAGATCTACAAATCCTGATATTATAAGGAAAGGTTGAAAACACTGAGAATATTTAGCCCAGAGAAAAGAATACTTGTGGAGTGTCACAGTTGTCTTTAAATAGTTGAAGTTTGGGGGAGAAATTTTCTTTTTCTATGTGATCACAGGTGTCGGTATTCAATCCAATGGTCTGAATATAGGGAAATAGATTTGGGTTTAACATGCAGAAGAAATCTCATTCTCTCTCTGAAAATGGCATGGACTACTTCTTGGAAGAATATGTTCCTTATTACTGAATGCTCCAATTACTATCCTGTGAGCCACTTATGGGAGATTTTGTAAGAAGAATTCATGTACCAGATAAAAGGTTGAAGTAAGTGGCTTTTAAGTTTCTTCAGTCTCAAAGATTATGTTTCTAAGAACCATCACCTTGGATTTCTCGGTTTCCTACATTATACTTTTGCGTACTTCAATTTGTTGAAATCAAGGCACACCTGTAATACAGGGCACTATGTGTGCACTTGCTCCAGCTGCAGGTTCTGCAAACCTATAGCAGGATCAATCTGGATTCAGGCCGACACCGTGCTCCTGTTCTGCAATCTAATTCAAACAGGGACCGTGGCGAGCTGACAATGGAGCAGCACGTGGAGTTGCAGCTCCTCTGGGGGAAAAGAGGACATGCAACCAGGCAGGTGGCTTCAATTACTAGAGCTGCTGCTGCCAGGGGAAACCAGAGGGAAATAATCAAACCACCAAGGAAACAACAGGTAGGTGGGGTCAGTCCTGGGGTCCTCTGGAGCATTGCCAGAGAACACAGTCCCATTAGGCCAGCACAGCCGAGATTAATTGAAAAGAAAGTAGTAAAGTGCTGTGTATTCTGTAGGCGTATCTGTCAGCGATAAAACTGACATCCCTTTCAAAGCTTTACTGCAAAGTGAAAAAAAAAAAAAAAAGAAAAGAAAAAAGAAAAAAAATAGAGAGCATGAGGCTGCTATTTAATGAGATGACAACAGAGATGTGCTTGAGATAATGATTTCCAAATAGTGAATGAGCCCGTAAAACCCTGAGGATAGCCCATCGGACTACACTTAGTGTTCTCAGTGTACCTCAGAGCTTTCCGGCTCCCATGCCTGCAGGAGTGCAGGGCTGACGCACTTGCTCAAGTTAGCCTTGAACACTGTCTCCCTCTCTTTCCAGCGTGCAATGACAAAAGGAATGTTCTCTAAGTGCAAGACCAGGAGCAAGCTCTTTTAAAAGCATCGAGAGTTGATTTTAATGGGAACGGAATGGTCGGCGAGAAAGACAAATGAGGATATGTCTTTGGTTGGCAGCTGCTTTAATTTATTTCATATTAACACAATCCTCTCCGAAGTCTCTGATCACAGGAGCATTTCCAAAACTCATTTTTGACCTGCGCAGATCCTACACATCCAAAGCATATAAGGGGTTGATGCACTTAGGAGCTATTTTAGGCAACACTCTCTATCTCCCTTGAAGGGTAAGAATTCAACAGCTAACAAGCCAGGACTCTGCAAACCTGACACTCCAGATAAATATCTTCTCTATTATTTTGATTAATATTACAAACAGTCTGTGGAGCCAAAGAATAAAATACCTGCTCATCTTCCAAGTCAGATGACTTACTCTCAGCTGTGAGAGTCATCTGCGTCGCCGTGAAAGCACGGCGATCACTCTCACCTTCCTCAACGCTCTCAAAGACAGTGCTCCATTCTTGTCACGTTTTCCTTCCCTGGAATTCAGGTGTGCAGGAAAGGACCTCTGTAAACCTGATTGGCAAGCACAGGAATTTCATTCCCAGGGTATAAGAATCTCCGATCGCTTGTATTGGGATAATTAGAGAAAGTAGAAAATGAGGACTGAGCATAGAACATAAAAGAAAGCAAGAAAAATTTTGAGGAGAAGCTTTATGGGGAGATTCAAGAAGAGAAAATAAACTCATATAATCTGAAAAATAAAAAATAAACTAAAAATAAAGTGAATTGTCCATACCTTCTGTGAGGGCAGCAGGAGAATGAACTGTGACCGACAGGACACTGCCTGAATCGGAGGGACTCCCCTGTCTGCAGTGACCGTGTTCTAATCACAATGGAAGAAAGTTTTGACACCAGGAGACAGAGGTCAGCCAAAGGGTTTTGTTTGCTTGTTTTTCTGGCGTATTTGTTAGGTAAGGCAATGCTCAGCCCAACTCAGGTGCTGTGCCCATCGCTTCCGCCATCTGCCTGCCGGGAAGTCCAGGGTCCAGCTTCCTTCCACCTGGCCCAGCTTCCTTCTTCACTCGCAGCCACCCCTTGCGGACAGGGTGGGGTTGTTGCTTCAGAGGGGAAGCCCTTCCCCCAGGCCAGACTTGCAGGCCCTTAGTGATATCACAACACCCTTATCTCATTTGCCATAGGTTCAAAGCTGACTCTAGTCACCATTGTTTTCTGTTTCCTAATGGAATTCAGGAGGCAAACCAGTGCAACCTCCACAGGGGCTTTGCACTTGACAGTCTGTATTTGTTATTTTCTCCCCACTCAGGGTCGTCCGTCTCCTCAGAAAGAGGCGCTCAGACCTTGGGTAATGTCCTTAAGGATAATAGATGATAATCACAGCCTAATAATTTTACGATCTTCTTGGGAGAAAGGAACAGATATTACACACAGACTATGAAGTGATCTTTAAGACCGTACCATAAGGCTAAGTTTTATTTTCCATTTATAGAAATGTATTACATGCTCTTTGTGTCATATTTTGAAAATGTAGAAAAGCATAGAAGAAGAGAATAAAAATTGCCCATAACACCGTCATTTGAGGGGTCCACCAGAGAGCCAGATTCTGTTCACGGCCTGTTTTTGTGAGTAATCCAGCTAAGAACGATTTTTTAATTTTTAAGGAGTTATAAATAACACCACTACCATCAATATACTAACACATACACACAAGGAGGAATACGTGACAGAGACCTTATGAAGCCCACAAATCCTAAAGTATTTACTGACCAGCTCTTTACAAAAATATTTTGCTGACCCTTGATCCAGAAGTAACCACTGTTGCTTTGGTGCCTCCTCTCCCCAATCTCTATTGAGCACCTGTGCAATCGAACATTAGAACTTATTCCTACTGTCTAACTATATGGCTGTACCCACTAACCAACCTCTCTTCATCAACCCCCCAACCCACACACACACCCTTCCCAGCCTCTGGTAACTGCCATTCTACTCTCTACTTCTATGAGATAATTTTTTTAGCTCCCACATATGAATAATAACATATGATATTTATCTTTCCATGCCCAACTTATTTTATTTAAAATAATGACCTCCAATTCCATCCGTGTTACTGCAAATGACATGATTTCATTCTTTTTTATGGTCAAATAGTATTAGATTATGTATATATACCACATTTTCTTTATCCATTCATCTGTTGATGGACAATTTGGTTGATTCCATATCTTTGCTATTGTGAAGAGTGCTTCAATAAACATAAGCATGTAAGTATCCCTTTGATGTACTGATTTCCATTTTTTTGGTGTTTTTTTTTTTTTTTGAATAAATACCCAGTAGTGGGATTGCTGGATCATATAGTAGTTTCTATTTTTAGTTTTTTTAAGAAATCTCCATGGGCCCTTAGTATAATAATTAGTCCTAGTTCCCCAACAGTTCACAATTTTCAAAAAATGAACCTCTGTTCATCTTTTAAAAATTGTTTTTAATTGTGTTTAAATACTTATAACATTTACATCTTAACCACTATAAATGTAAAGTTTAGTGACATTAAATACATTCACATTGTTGTGCAATCATCTCTACCATTCATCTCTGGAAAAATGAAATTCTGTACCCTCCAAACAATAACTCCCCATCCTCCCTTTCTCACTAAAAATATGATTTTTAATTGTTATATGACATTTATTTTGTTTTTATGCTTCCTGGCTCTTTTCATTTGGTACTTCTCCATCAGCAGTGGAAATAAAAGTGATTTTTTAAGCCTTGCTATTTGAGGCAATGAAGGAGAAAAGTAACACAAGCTTTATAAAAGAGCTGTCAACAGTGCTTATGACAACAAGCTTTGAACATTTTGGTTCTTGCTAAAAGATTATGCATAATTCAACCAAAAGGGAGTTTGGGGTTTAATAGAAAGTTTTGGAACTGTGGTTAAAATTCTGGCCCTGTGATTTGAGATTTAGGATTAGTTAACCACTCTGAGGCTCAATGTTCTTATTTGAAAACCAAGGGTAATGAAACTGATAAGGTTGATGTGATGTTTAAATGAGATAATTGATATGGAGACCATTTTAAATATCACATAATGTGATGCAAATATTAGTTATTATGCTGTCAAGACATTTGCTATCAAACAAAGTTATCACTTACAAGTGAAGAAAATATTTTCATGGATGTTTTTTGAGTGGCAAGGTCATTACATTGAAATAATAAAAAATAGAGGACAATTTCAGAAATAACTTTTTAGCAGCTCTATTTTTCCCTGGAAATTTACTATTGTCCTGGGAATATCACATAGTTCAAAAGCTGAGCACTTCTGCATGGCATTTAATTAAAGTGCAGCCTGAACCGTCTACGTGAAGAATTTTAAACAGTCTTGTTCAATATGAAATATGCTCAATGTCAGGATATTATGTCTTTTTTTTACTAATCGTTTCCCCATCAGAATGAATTTGACAGTCAATCTGTGAAAAGATAGACTGAGACTTTGTAACCTTTGATATGTTTCTTAATATTCTCTCTTTACTTAGTGATAAATTTATAATTATTGTTCGTGTCATTTGCAGTAGTCTAGGAGATAAGCACCTAGACATATTTGTAAAAACCATATTGCCAATCTCTATATACTTGAGTTCTCAGGTGTCTAATGACATAAAATAGGATAACATAATCTAAAAAACATATTTCTTTCACAGGTAACATTCTTTAAAAGCCTCCATCTATGTAAGCAAAGTAAAATGGATAGATATGAAGAATATCATTTCTTCAGTGTTAAAGATTTGCTAGACTGTCAATTATACTCATCAATCACTGCTGTTAATAAAAATACTCCAGATAATTTTACAACTCGGTTGGTCACTATAACTTATTGTTTCTACAGGACAATGTGGAAATTGGAGTTTAAGAGTCAGATTGTGACAAAGGCCATTTGGAGTTGCTAGGATTCCCCAGAAAAAGGGGTGAAACTATGTTTGTGGGTCGTCAAGTTTGTACAATTTTTTTTTAGAAAGAAACCTGCCAAAATATTATTATATCAATTCAAATGTATGTAATAAGGGGGATATTTGTTTATATGCAATCACAGCAAGTGAGGGGTCCTTGAAACTTCAGTCTCAGAGTGAATCTACTGCCCAGGCAGACTGAAAATGGAGCTTCCTTTCCTTGGGGGCCTCTACTTTCTGTCCATCTGTCTTCTGCTTGCCTCTTGCTTTAGTGTAAAGAATCCAGATGGGCTGTTCTAAAGAAATAAACAAACGCCACGCTCATGATCCTAGAGCTCAAGAGTGTTCCTATTTGAAGAGCCAGCTGTCCTGCTAAAGCAAATGTTTCTAAGATTTCAGACTACAGTTGGGGAACAGAGGCCAAATAAAAATTCACACCAACTGCACAAATAGAACTTGGATCCAAGAGACATTCCATAGTTTTGTTCTTTCAATGCAGATAGGGAAATCTGGCAGCCCACAGATTTATACCACCAGTTCTTGAGCTAGTTCCTTATATCATGTGCAAATGTGACGGTGCTGGAAGCATATCAAGGTGGCTGTTGGAAACCTGCTGCGTACATGCCTGTGGTCTCTGAGTGTATCAAGCTGACCTTTTCTGGAAAATGATGCCTGGCTTGTTGGATGGATAAACTTCCACTCTAGCTGTGAAGCAAATGAGTTTCAGAGAGCTATTCGGGTGACAAATTGCACAGATAAGACGGCATTTCTTTTCTCTCTGAGTGACAGCATGCTGAGTGGTGGTCTGATTTTGTGACAATGGCTGGGAAGCCCTAAATAGCAGGCTATTCTCTTTTGAAGCACATATAGCTGGTTTAGATATAAAATGACAGGAGTTATATAGTCAAAGGAGAGAACTAGGCAATAACTTTAAAACTAACAAATGTATAAATTTTGCTGAAAGTTGTGTTTTTTTAAAAGTTCATTTGTTTACTATCAAATTTTGGTGATGGAATGTCTGAAGAATAGATGTGGATCCATTTGGTATGACAGTAAAATTGTGTTTTGGGAAAAAGAGAATTTAATATAATTTTTGTTTTGATTGATTCTCATAGTTCTTGCCAACTGAATTTGGGCTTTCACAAATACCATAACGTGTCATTATTCCATTAGAATCACCCACCCAACGTGACTGGGGGCTATGATGGGCATTGTATAAAGGAGGTGTCAGGCAGAAAAAAAAATGATAAATTAAGCAAAGCTTGTCTTTCCACATCTTCCATCTTCACCATTAGCCTCATCATTTATTTCTCTCCTCTGGTCTTCATTCCCTACCTGTCATCACCTCCCTTGACTATACTACTATCTAGTATAGTGTCGACTGATAAGGTATTCGTTCATTAAAGAGTAAGCCTAACTCCCCAAGGTGACACTCAGTAAAACTTCCAAAGCCTTTACAGCATGATAAAATGAAACTATACTGGTGGCATAACAAGTAGTAGGGTTTGAATGCTTCAGGAAAGCATTCCCTTAGTTGCTTCTCAATATAACTGTGGGGCTAGCTTCCTATCTCACTCCCTAGTTAGTCCGGCTCCATAGACTGCCTTCTAGGAGGAAATAATATAAGACAAGCAATAAAATAGACTCAACAGAGAGGCAGCCAGGCTCCAAGTCAACCGAAGCATTAGGCCTTCAGAGCTGGTTTTGTCAAATCCTGGATTTTCTTCATTAGAAAAGTGAGCTTTTGAGAAGGTAAGTAAATTGCATATGATCATTCAGCTAGTGTATTTATAAATTCGGTACAAGAACTCAGGTCTCATAAAATTTCTAGTTCAGTGCTACTTTTATCAACCGTATCAAGCCACCTTTAAAAAATGCAAATCCAATAAAACATAAGTGAAGTGGAGCATATAAAATGTTTTTATTTTTAATATGAAGTAAAATCATGAGACAGCAGAGTCAGGTTTTACCTACATATTGGGGGGAAGTGGAGAGATAGAAGAGAAATGAGTAAAGCTTTAAAACAGAATAGGGTGGTCCTTCCTGAAACCCAATGGGAATGGTATGGAAGAAAATACAAGTGAATACAAATGGAAAATGAATATTGTCTGCTCACCTGTCACTCAAATCCCAATCCCTTCCTTGCTCAACATAAGTCAAGGTCACAGCCAGAGGTCATGTCGAATGTGTGCCTTCTCCATTTTATCCTCAATTTTTAACTGCAGGAATTAATATAGTCAATGACTTATGAGACACATTTATGGGTATCTATCAGGGAAGGAGGAGTTTGACTGGACCTAGACTTGGTGCCAGCAGGGAGACACAATTGTTTGATAGGTGCCTCTAAAATGTCTCTTATTAGGGACAGATGCAGTGAGTGTAACTATTAACTCAATACCTGTATTTGATTCTAATAGCAGTTCATTAGCTGTAGCAGATGCTCTTGGTGCCCGTTCTATATCTCCTAGTTTTTCAGTGTCTGCTAGCTGGACTTCTAGCTACTAGTCCCTGTATTGTTTCTCCTGAGGGCTTTGTCTGACTGCTAAAGTCCAGTTTGCCCCCTATATGGTAGACAGACACTCCAGGAAATTCCCATTCCCTGGGAGCACCCCTCAACTAATGAATGATAGAAGTCAGTGTGTGTACCAACACATGCCTTGTCCCGGAGGCATGTGTTTTCCATTAGTTTGTAGAGTTTCTCCACAATGGCAGCTATCTTGACAACGTGCCCTTTTTTGGCTGTTTTCCTTGTGTCTCACTTTTCTAACCCCTTGCAGATGTTTCCTTCACTGCTCAAATGAACTACTTTCACCCCAATTCTTGTCTCAAGGTCTACTTTTGAGCAAACCCAATGGTTAGTGTTGCTTACCATGTCAGCAATAGAGTCTTATAACAAACTTCAGAAGAACCCACCTACATCAGGCATTCACTTGCAAGAAACAGCAAACCTAACTTCAGTAACTTAAAAGAATAGGGGGTTATTTTTCTTTTCTTATAAGAATTCCAGTAGTAGACAGTTGCTACAGTAGATTCAGCTGTTCAATGACCCCATTGAGGAACCAGGTCCTTTCTATCTTTCTGTTTCATCATCTTTAGCTTTCATCCTTGGGATTTTTGTTCATGTCACAAAATCTCTGTTGTCCCTCAAGAACCAGAGCAGTATTCCACACAGAAAGAAGGGGAGAAAGTCTAAGCTTTCCTTGTTACATAGCTTTATCTTTTTAGTTGGGAAAAGAAGCCCTCTCTAGACTTCTCCATGTGGACGCTGAACTAGGTCACCTGCCCATCATCAGACCAGTCACATCCGAGAGGGGTGAGATTAGAATGCCTGGTTTACATCCATCGTGGTTCATCCTTGGCGAAGTCCCTATCTGTACAAGTTGGGATTTTTTTTGGATGTTTACAGCAATTTATTCATAATTCTCAACACTTGGAAGCAACCAAGATGCCCTTCAATAGGTAAATAGATGAATGTGGTACATTCAGACAGTGGAATACTATTCAGAGCTAAAGAGAAATGAGCTATAAAAAGACATTGAGGAAGCTTAAATACCTATTACTCAGGGAAAGAAGTCAATGTGAAAAGGCTGCATGACACATGATTTCAATTATAGACTATTCTAGAAAAGGCAAAATTATGGGTACAGTAAAATGATTCATGGCTTCCAGGGGCCAGGGTGAAGGAAGAGAAGAATGACCATAGCACAGATTTTTAGAGCAGCAAAACTGTTCTGTATGATATGACCATGGTGGAAGTTGGGATTCTGTTAGCTGAAAAGAAGAGGTGGAAATGGCTTAGGTAAGCAATAGACAACATCTCAAACATCACCTCTGAAAATCATACTGTCCGTCAGCACCATGGTAAATGTTTCAGCTTCCTATTGCCACATGACCTATTGCAAACCAATGGCACATCAGCAGACATATACTCAGTGGTGACGGGTATATAGAAGCCGGGAGTCAATTTATTGTGCCTTTCCTAAAAGCCTATTTTCTGTTATCTTTTATTGAGTCTCAGATATCTTCAGAAGCTATATTGCTGATTCAGTCTAGGCAAATAAAATTCTTTCTATAGCCTAAAAACTGCAAGGCATACCAGTTAACTATTGCTTATAAAAGGAACTCTGCTCAGAGAAGAGCACTGTTTTTGCAGGTTTGGAAAGAGGATAGAATTACAAACAATAAAGCTATTTAGAGCAAACTTGTTAAGGGAAATTGAAGGCCAATAACATTCCCAAGAACAAAATCTGGGTATCTATTTAGTTACCATGAGCATGTCCTCGCAGGGCTGTAGGTAAGAAATCCCCTGAGAAAGATGGACTTCTAGATTTGAATGCTCTCTCCTCTGGAATAGAAGCATTAGTCTTAAAACACTGTATGCTAATTGGTTGTCAAAAAAGAGCACATTCAGGCCGGGCGTGGTGGCTCACGCCTGTAATCCTAGCACTCTGGGAGGCCGAGGTGGGCGGATTGCTCAAGGTCAGGAGTTCAAAACCAGCCTGAGCAAGAGTGAGACCCCGTCTCTACTAAAAATAGAAACAAATTAATCGGCCAATTAAAAAAAATGTATAAAAAAAAATTAGCCGGGCATGGTGGCACATGCCTGTAGTCCCAGCTACTCGGGAGGCTGAGGCAGCAGGATCGCTTGAGCCCTGGAGTGAGGTTGCTGTGAGCTAGGCTGACACCATAACACTGTAGCCCTGGCAATGCAGTGAGACTCTGTCTCAAAAAAAAAAAAAAGAGCATATTCAAATTGGCATCTGAAAGCTCTAAAGCAATATAAACTGTGCTTTCTTTTTGTGGACAAGAGCCTCAAACTTTGTCTATCTTCCTTCCCATCGGCCAAAGGAAAAATTAATAAATCAATGATCCTGTTAAAGCTCTAATCTTAAAATAAACTGAACAAGATTTTTTTTTCTAGCAAGAACAAAACATCCTTGTTCTAAGCAGAATCTACTCCCTGAAGGGCCAGAACATAGGATTTTTGCCAATCACATGGTAAATTGGAAGGGTCGCTCCTGCTTTCCAGAGAACCATGTAGAACAATTTAAGAAATTAAATGTGAATGGAAACACACCCAAGCCAGTTAACCCAAACTAGAATTTATGCTCCATGAAACTTTATGAAGCAGATGCAGTTAATTCTGACAACCTAGTATTTTGTAGCTTAGAAATCTGTTTGATTCCTCTTGGGAAGTTAAACGTAATCCAGAGAAACCCTGTGCTCCATTGTTATGTGCCAAGCATGGTCTCAGGTGCTTCAGATGGATTAATTCTTAATCTTCACAACAATCCAATAAGGTGAGTGCTCTTATTACAACCCCAATTTTATAGACAGGGAAAAGGAGGCAAAAAATGGTTAAACTACGTGCCCAAGATTGCCCAAGGACCTGGCAGGAACAGGATTCACCTCCCTGCCTTCTAATACTGGAGGCAACATTTTTATCTACTTTTACTGCCTTAGAAATTACTGGATAAGTGTCCTAACTGTATTAACTGAGTTGGCATGTCATTAACCCACAAATACATCAAGAATTAGACAGGAAGATCCTTCAAAATATTAATACTAACTTGATAAAAAGCTACTGGTTTTGTAAGAAACATTCTGTCATTTACTGAATCTAATAGTAATTTTGTTACTATAGAAGTGATAAATCTGCATATTCTATGAAATAATCAATCTCCATTAGAGTGGTTTGAAAGACTGTCAAAGTGTGAGTCTGAGAATCTCTGTATTTCTTTATCTTACTTTTTAATTGAAAAATAATAATTGTACAGAATTTCTGCATTTGTTATTGCTTAAATCTCAGCAATTTCTGAGACAGTGAAAATAACCTTGATAAGCCAAACCCTGCAGATGGTCATGTTCTGAGAACGATGTGTCTAATCATCCAGTATTATAAGACTTTCACCTTAACTGCTATTGGGGCATCAGAGACATTCTAAAAAGAAAACAGTGCTTTTATTTAAAATTTTGGAATAATGTACTTTTTTGGTGTAGGATTATGGTACAATAGTAAAATTTAAGCTAGAAGTAAATTATAGTTAAAATAGGACACCTTTGTATTTGTCTTTTACAAATGTGAATTTAAGGTATATCAACTGAGTAATGTTCAATAGTCTGAGATCTCAAAAAAGAAGGAGGAAGAGGAAGCAGATGGGCAGAAAGAGGAAGGATTCCACATGAATTAATTAATCCATTCATGCAAGGGCAAATAGGGATGAGTTCTGGCCTTCCCCTTTAAAGATTGTTTCTTAATGAGGACTGCTTTTTTGATAGCTCGATGCATATCTTCCCCATCTTTGGGTTCTACCCTCCTCAATAAGGGTAAAAATTAAAATTCCCTTATAAACAGAAGTTATTACCTCCATCCAGTAGTGGATTTCATAGGTGGATGATCCTGCCATTTAATCAGTGCCAGAAGGAAATGATATAAATCAATATTCCAAACTAAATCCATTATTTGTGGAGATATCATGTAGTTTTTACCTAGTGTACAAATAATAATTCATTAAATCTTTCATTCACTTATTCATTCATTCATTGAGTAGGTCAGTGAGTCATTGATTCAGCACATATTTGTTATCTGTCATATTTTGGGTGCTCTTTTAGGCACTGGGGAGGCAGCAATGAGTGAAATAAAGTCCCTGCTCTCAGCTTCCAATCTAATTGGGGCAGACTGGCCATCAACACGTAAATGAGTGATGTGTGTCAGGTGGTCATAAGTGCCAGCAAGAAGAAATAGCCAGTGGTAGTCAGGTGGTCAGAAAAGGCATTTCTGATAAGGTGACAAAAAGAACATGATCACATTTGTTGTCCATGATGTACATTTTGTAAATAGTTCATCTTAGAGACTGTACAAGGAAGTATCATTGCTTAAAGTTCAGCAATTCTATGGGTGATTTATTGGGATTTTATGTAGCCAAAGTGGTTGTCTGCTTATATTTCCCTTAAAATTTTTGTAGGCTAAGATTATGGACATGTTATAGAACTTTAAGGCTTTGATTTCTCATTCATCTCCAGCTTACAGGAGATTCAGTAAATGTTTTCTAAGGAGAATTTTGGCCTGACATGTATACATACTAACTTAATTTATCTCCAAGGTACCTAAGCCTAAACGAGCCAACAACAACAGGCAAAGGCATAAATATATTAATAGCTATGTGGTTCCATCATTCAGGGAAGGTCTGACCCAAAGAAGTAGGTGCACAGAGAAAGAGGACCGCTGAGGCCCCCTGAGGAGTCAGAGCTGTGAGTCCACTCCAAAGGTTTTCTGGAACTAAAAACGCCAAACATGATTTTTTCAAACAAACAAATGAACAAAAAACCAACAGGTGAACTGAAGAAAAAGATGGAATCTATTGATACTATGTACCAGACACTGCTCTAAGCCATGTATCAATTAACTACTCATTAATTTAATGCATTCGTGACCATGAATGCCAAGTACAAGAAACCACTCAAAGAACAGAACAAAAATGTAGAGAGAGAAAAGATGAAGGAAACTCATGGACGGGTCCAGAGATTTAGCCTGAGAGTAAGAGTTTTTCCACAAAGGGACAAATGTAAAAGATAAGCAAGGGGCAATGATTTTACAGATAATAGATGAAAATTTTCCTAGACTAAACGTAAACCTGAATTTGTAGTTTGAAAGGAGATAGGACATTCCAAGCAGGTTTGGTGAGAAAACCAAAGCAAAACAGCAAACCTGGGCACATCATAGTAAAATTCTTGAACTACAAGAAGGAAAAGAAAAATGTTTATGCTTCCAGAGAGAAAGAACAAGATACCTCAAAAATGAAAAACAATTAAAGTTACTCATAAGATGGCATATCATAGAAGTTAAGAAGAGTGATTTGAGTCTCACAGTCGAGTTTTGAGTTCACATTCCTCCATTTAATGCCTGTGTGTCTTGAGTAAATCACCTAACTGTATTTCAGTTGATGCATATGTAAAATAACAACAGTGATATCAATTAATCCATAATGTTTTATGAGGAATAAATGAATGAGCAGTTAATTGATACACAGCTTAGCATAGTGCCTGATGGCAAGTATCAATGGCCAGTATGTGGTTGCTACCCATGTACATCTCAAAGCTGCACGTGAGAAGACAGAAGAAAATCATCTATATTAAAAGAGCTGAACTCAGGATCCTAGACCCAGCCATATTCCCTCTGACCTGGTGACAGAGCTATACAAGGATTCAGGAAGTATCTTACCCACATACCCTATCTGAGGAATTTTGAAAAGTGCATCTTTCTCATCCTAAAGCAAGATGAAGAGAGGAAACAGATTTCTCCTTTGTCTTAGATCTGGGCAAGAGGGCCTAGGCTCCAAGATTTCCAGGGCACCTCAGATCACTGGTAGACTGCAAAATAAATTTACTGCAGAACATTTTGACACTTCTAGATGTAGATACTCCATATTTAGAGATAGTTCCCAGAGCTGAAGCAAAACCCATTTCTGCAAATGCCCAGATACATACATGTAGAGAAATAGATACATGTGTATGTAGCTCCCACCCCTCTCACTACCCCAGGTTTATCTGCCAAAAGGGCCTGGAAGTAAAGACATCCCAATTGCAATAAGGACACTACACCTTGGTTACTAAATGCTAGTCTCACTGAGAGGAAGTTGGGCTCCTTAGAATAATATCTGATTTTAGGGCTGATTTGAACATCTGACAGAAAAAGCACAAGACGAGCCAGATAAAGCTGAACACGGTTTAAAAAAAAATAAATGAAACATGTCAAAGGAATCCAGGAGCTTAAAGGAGAGGGAGTTCCGAGATTAGGTCCTGAATCTGCTCTGTGGGAGAAACTCCGTCGTTTGCACTCTGTGGAGCCTGGCTCCCTTCTCTGAAAATCGTTCTTTTCTAATACGTTTCCCGGCCCACCTGGAGTGGACATTAGGAAGCATGCTCTCCATGGGGTCTGTGGTGCTGTCACTGCTTGTATTTTGCCTGTGGAAGTTCGGGGTCCCAAGGGTTTTAACATTTGAATAATCAACAGATTATTTTAGTGGTGTCTTTGGCAGTAAAGCTCCCTCAGAAATATAGCAGGCTTCTGATCTATTTGCTCCTAGTCAGCCCCATGCACCAATAATCACATCCCAAATTCCTTCCTAAAGGTAGGTCCATATGTCTGCTGTATCTGTGTCCTCTTCCTGTGTCTCTGTCTTTCAACTTAATGATAGCAGCTTTGGAGGCATTTGAAAGAATAGTCTTGGGCAGGACTGCAGTAGCGTAATGCTCATTTTTGCCACAGAACTGAATTCCTTTATTCAACTGAGAAATTGTCATAGGCTTCTGTTTCTCTAAGATTTTATTTCTCAGTCTCTTGATTCTCAGATTCTAGAGAAGTTAGCTTTTCCCTCCTTCTGAAGTTACATATGTCCAACTGTGATTTCAAACCAGCCAATTCTTGCATAAGGTCATGTTTTGTTTGTTTTAGAATACCTTGCTAAAAGTGACAAGAAAAGCACTACACATCATTACTCTTTTCAACCACTTCTTCTAAAGCCATATGCTCAGTAGACGTGTGGTCTGTTTGAGTTAAGACACAGGAAAATTTTACCAAATATTCTGCTTCTGTTTCATACTGGTTTCCATTTTTTCCAGCTTGTGTTATCTATTTCCTCACCACCTACACTTGACTTCTAAGTCAATGTAATTTTTTTTTATTGTAGTAGTGTTTTATGTTGAGGTACAACTTTCTGTGTTAATTAGCCTACCACTAACTGTTGTAACACACAAATCCAACCTGTTAGTTATTTCTGCCTGACATAACGGTCCAGTAAGTGTCCCGGTTGGTAGGCAGTTTTCCTCTACACAATAATTGAGGGCCATAGACCCTTTCTGTCATATGCCTCTACAGCCTTGGTGTCCTCACCCCAACCAGTGGATGGCAAAATGAGAGCATGAAACCTACAAGTAACCACATCACTTCAACTCACATCCCAGTGGTGAGCAGTCAACCCCTAGCTGAGTGGCAACTGCACACTCTGGAAGAGGAAGTACAAATTGCATGTGGATAACTGGCTCTCTCTACCACTATTGACAATAAATATGGCCTAACCAGCTGCACAAAACCTGAGTCACTTGTCTGCTTTCACTCCTTTAACCTTTTTTCTGTATAATGAAGTCAAATCCCTAAGATAAAAGTCAACATTTTTTAAGCGTAAGGCTTTGCTTCTGTTAAACTTTATCATGACAGTAGCATCTCTATTAACCTGGAAATAGTTTAAGAAACATATTTTATTGACTGAAACTTCATGATGGAAAGTACAAATAAGGCAATTGGTATTTAGATGTGCTTTTTAGGATGCCCTGTACTTTATTGTGTTATTCTGTTGTGCCTCTCTTTAGCATAATTTGTTTTTTGTGTTGTTAAGGTTAAGAAAATCACGCTCAAGCCACTGTCACATTTCCCAGAGAGGCAGCATAACAGTGAGTAGATGTGTTATGAGCTGAGCTGTGTCCACCAAATAGATATGTTGAAGTCCTACCCTCCAGGACCTCAGAATGTCACCTTCTTTGGAAATAGGATCATTTCAGATGTAATCAGTTAAAATGAGGTCATGAGGGGGCCCTAATCCAATATGACTGGTGGACTTATGGGGAAGATAACGCGAAGACAGACACACAAGGAAAAGACCAGGTGATGACTGAGGCACAGATTGGGAGATGCAGCTGCAAGCCAAGGAATGCCAAACATCCACGGCCACCACCAGACGCCAGGAAGAGGCAAAGAAGGATTCTACCTAGAGTCTCAGATGGAACATTGTCCTGCTGACACCTTGATTTTAGACTTCTAGCCTGCAGAACAGTGACAGAATACACTTGTAATAAACCCAGTTGCAGTCCTATCTTACTGCAGCCCTAGGAGAACAACACCAGGTACAAGGGCTGAAGGTTAAGCAGATCTGGGTTTGAGCACCACCTCTCACAGCTGCCACCCGTGTGGTCCCAGGCAGGACGTTTTACCTCTCAGAGCAGGTTTCCTAAACTACAAAATGGAAGAGAAAATGTCCACCTTTCAGGACAGTTAGGAGAATTTGAAAATCTTTAGCACAAGTCTTAACACACTGTACATGCTAGGTTAAGGGGAAATTATTGTGATGTATTGTGTTTTAGAGTATTGAGTGTCGTAAAGGTTTGAATATTCTTTCAGATATCAATGCTGCCGCTCTGGAACTCACAAAGAGTTTTTCAGCACAGTATATTTTTATACTCCCTCTCCCAAGTATCTCTGTTTCTACCACTCAGACAACAATGACTCCCTGCTCACACAATGATCTATTCAGCTTTGGCCTCAGAGCAGGAAAACCCTTCTATGAGAAAGAATCAAGAAGGATACAATGATGCATTCAGTTCATTGATTTAAGAAATACATATTGAGCACTTAGCTCCCATAGTCCATGCCACTATGCCAAGCCCAGGCGATGCAATGGAGAATAAGGGAAAGTCCTTTTACAGAGAATTTACAGGCGAGATCTAGCAATGAGCCTTTTACAGCAAATTTACAGGCGAGGTCTAGCAACGAGCCTTTTGAGGGCAGTGCAGTCAGAGTGCTCAGAGAACTTGCTGCAGTAGCCTCTGTGCCAGTCTAGGGAGCCAGGAAAACTTCCTGGAGAAGATTCTCCCCCAGTCGAGCCCCCAGGTGTAAGTACTAATTATCCAGATGAATGAGGGTGTTGTGGGGCATAGGTGTTTCAAGCAGAGGGCGCAAACCAGATGCAAAGGCCCTGTAATGGGTCAGCTTTCTGGTGAGTTCTCAACAGGGAATGGTTCTCCTAGACTTGGAAACTGTAACTCATCAAAGGCAACTGAGTGTTCCTTTACAATCTTGCCACTTATTCTGATCTTTGATTTCCTCCAAGAAATGCTTTACCATAATTTTTTTAGTTAAAAAATCATCCTTCTGGACAAAATATAATAAAATAAAATAAATTCAATCAAGACAAAATGCAGTCTAGTCCTTTTGTCTCTACTGTGTTATTTCTTAACAGGATGCTATCCCTTCTAAGCAATGGACTTACTCCTTCCATTTCTTTTAATTTAGTAACTTATTATAAGAATTCTACTTCTTCTATTATAAGAATTCCAGCAGCAGACAGTTACTAGAGTGGGTTCAACTACTCTAGCATCAAGGAACCAGTTCCTTTCTGTCTTCCCGTTTCATGATCCTCAGCTTTCATCCTTGGGATTTTTGCTAATGTCACAAAGTCTCTGTTGCACCCCAAGAACCAGAGCCATATTCCAGCAGAAAGAAGGGAAGACAGCCCAAAGTTTCCTTGTTACACAGCCTTGTCTATTTAGTCAGGAAAAGAAACAGCTGGTAGGGAAGTTTTACTTCCCCGTGAGAAGGGAAGGGAGAATCGAGATTTCTCTTGCACTAAGCCAATTTATAAAATACAGAACAAAAAAAAAAGCAAAATAATAGAAAAAAATCACTGGAAGGCCTTGGTATGTGGTCCCTGGAATCTGAGGAACACGTAAGTGCCTGAAAAAAATCTAAGCTTGTGGCTCACCAGCTGCTCTCTACAGCCCAGGACAGGGCAGTGGTGAGGATGGCCCACACGTCCAAATGCTGGATCACATGGAAGGGGAGGGATGGTTTGTCTGGAGAGGGGTTTTGCTCAAGATACTGCTGATTTGTACCTCAACAAGGTGGGGACCACCAGCAACCAGGGGCTTTGAAGGAGTTATGAGACCTGCCTGAGGGAGTAGAGACCACATCAACGGAACCAACTATAGGCAAGAGATCACCAGCAATGGGAGCTCCAAAGAATCCACAAAATTACCTTTTGGAGAAAAAGTCAGTGTTTGGCATTGCCACATCCAAAGAGTACTAAGGACAGATTTCAATTAAACCAATTAAGTAAGAAATTTTTGCCCCGTATTGCCGCTCTTTGCTCAAGTGCGAATGCGTAAATGGGGAATGAAAGCCGAAGAGGAAGATGAGTGGATGGAGGAGCAGCAGCAGGTGTGGCAGAGACAGCTCGCGGTCCGCCATGGACTGTGCTCCTCTTCCATAGGTACGTTGTGTGGGGACGTGACTACCCACCACGGATCACTTTGTCCAAGGGCAATGCCCTTGCATTTAGGTGGGGGCATGAGACTGAGTTCTGTGGCCAGGTGCAATGTGAGTGAAAGTGATGTCTGTTGCTTCCTATGCTGGCCCACATTCACCTCCATAAAATCTTCCATATTCTCTCTTTTCCACTTCTGTCAGCTAGATGTTGATACTCAGGGTACAGAAGACACTAGAAATTTCCTACCCTTGTGCCCTTAGCCTTTACTGTCTAAGTGCACACTAACCCGTATTGCAATTGCCGGCACCTGAATCTCTTTGCCTGAGGGCTTTCTCTAGGTACTGGAGCCTTCTTTGCCCATATATGTGGGAGTCTAGAAGTGCCAGGAAATTAGCATTTCCCCCAATATGGGAACAACCCTAAGTCAATGACTGGAGTAGTCAATGACTGGAGTTGGTGGATAAATATCCCGGCTTCCTTTACCTTGGGTGAGGTAACAATGAAGCACATGTTCTCTACTGTTTCCTGGGAGGAATAAAGTCCAGTTGCCCTTGGTAATAACTTGTGTAGCCTTTATTCTCTTATTTGCCTTCCTCATCTCACTTGCCTACTTCCTGGTGGCTGTCTGGGATTGCCTCTCAAATGAAAACTACATTTATTCACATCCTTATTTCAGGGTCTGCTTCTGGGGAAGCCCAGACTGAAACTAAGGCAGCTTTGGACTTCACATTGTTGAAGATAGCTGAGCCCCTGACAGCTTGGATCCTTGAATGGCTGGGTGGAGCAGAGCGGTCGACCCACTCCCCTCCCTTAACACCACACTGCCCCATCCCACTGCAGCTGATTCCATCTATTAGGAGAAAAACTGGATTTCCATTGTGTTAAGCCACTGTACTGCAGAATTTATCTGTTACTAAACCTTAAGCAACATGCTACAGATATCCCTACTTCCCCTTTGGCAGGTTCCCAAGCAGGAAGAAGACCTATACCAGGGAAAAGGAAAAGTTTTAAGTTGGGTGAGAGTTTGAAATGTTTACATTATACTGGCTGGATTTGTATGTATGTAGTGAAAAAGAAATTTAAGATTTATTATGTAAAAGTGATCAAGATTACATCCATGGGTGAGGAAGAATAAGTTGAGAAAGTACTTAAACATAAAGTTGCTTTCTGCTTGCATCCCACCAAGTTCAGCTCTTTCAATAAACTAGTTACAGTTACTTTGACTCAGGAGAGGTAACTCTGTTGATAGTTCAGGGTGAGCTAACAAAACAATTACAATTTTTTTTTTGCTATACAATTAAAAATTGCCACCTGTCTTAGTTCATTTCGGCTACTGTTACAAAATACCATATAAACAGTACACATTTATTTCTCTCAGTTCTGGAGACTGGGCGGTCCAAGGTCAAGATGCCAACAGATTAGATGTCCGGTGAGGGCCCATTTCCTGGTTCATGGGTGGTTTTTTAAAGGATGGTGCCTTCTTCCTGTGTCCTCACATGGTTGAGGGGGTGAGACGGCTCTCTGGGACCTCTTATATAAGGCACTAGTTCCATTCACAAGGGCTCTTCCCCAGTGATCTAATCACGTCTCAATGGTCCCCACCTCTGAACACCATCACATTGGTGATTAGGTTTCAACATATGAGTTTGGGGGGCTACAAACCTTCAGATCATAGTATCATGTTTCATTTTTTTGGTTTTCCACTTGACCCTGCCTTAAAAATACACCTATATGAGAAAATATAGGTATTCATATACTTATATGAATAAATAAACATTACTCCCTTCTGTGATATCAGCCTACCATCTTATTTTACTCATATTAAGGGATAATAAAGACAGAAATATTAGTTATGCACTTCTAGTTTGGAAGTTTTATACTTCTAAGCTTCCTCCTCTCTTCTCCCTGCCTTCCCAAGCCTGATACCTAGATACTGTGATGTTTATAGTTCCTTTGGGCTGAAAGCTTTAACTGAAACAAGTGTTTTGCTGTCAGTTTCCCTTTAGCTGATGGGCAAAGTCTTTTGTTTAACACATGGTTCATACTCTTTTGTTTCTCCCCCAACCCTTCATCTCATCGAGAAGGCAGGTATAAGAAGATATAAGTGTTTCACCAGGGTTTTGTGAACCAGTATCACCCTTCTCCTCCCCCTCCCTACCTGTTTGTCTTCTCTGCCAGTCCCCTTTGCAAGCTCTGTTAGACCAACTTCCTCTTCTCTACTTCAAGTCTTTTGAAAAAAAATTTTAAAAGACCACAAATAGGTCTTATGCATGTATTCTCTTCAAGTGTGAAGTGATGGTTTGTTGGAACCTTAAAGAAAATAACATCCTTTCAACTGATAGAACAGAGCTGAACAAAATGGGAGGGAACACAGCAAGGACTAATAATTTAAAGAGAAATTTATAGGTCTGTTGATCTCATGACTAAGAAATAATTTGCTGTCTACATCTTAGTGGTAAAGAAATAGTACTCCAAACCAGCTGTGTGCATGGGAATCTCCTCTGGCATTAAATACAATTCAGATGCTCAAGTCTCATTTCAGACTTACTATATCAGAGTCTTAGAGGGGTGGACCCTTCAAGGTCTGTGTCTTTTTAGGGCCTCACCAGGGGTTCTGATTCATTGCTGGGGAAAACAAATCAATTTTAAATCCCCCTGACCCCAACAAGCTGTTCTTGTATCAACATGGAATGTGCAAATTGATATTGATGTCATGCATGGAACATGATAGTAATATATCTGGCATGGAACAAGATATATCAGTATCTTGGATGTGTTATAGTTACCAGAAATCCATTCTGGGTTCCCTTTAACAGATTTCAGGCAGAACTTTTTTGGTTGTTTTTCTAATCTAAAATGGTCAAACCTCATCCCTAAGACCTGTCTAAATATTTGTGATATCTTTCACCGTTACCTTCTCTTATTCTCTAACTCCTCTTCATTCTCTACATTATCTAGTACTTGTTCATACAAACATACACATATATAAAGTTAATGTAGGCAAATATATATGTGATCTCAAAATAATTCAGGCAAATATATAATCTTAAAACAATTCAGATTATATGTATTAGTAACTACATAACCTAAATTATTTTGAGATTTTAAAATAAATATATCCCTTTTTCATAAAAAAGTCATCCTATATTGATTTATTTTCAGAATCATGAAAGATCTCTTGAAACTGTTCTTGGAGTTTATTTAAATTGTGGATAATAAATATCTGATAAATAATTGTGAAGAAATCCCATGCAATAATTTTTTAAGAATAGACCTATTTTTTTCATTTCCCGTTGATTCTTTTTTCAACATGTTATCATGTAAATTTTAAAACATATAGTATAGTTGAAGCAATTTTAGAATAAACATCGATATGGCCACCAGCTCAATTCCACCATGAACACTTTACTGTACTTGCACTACCACACATCTGTCTGTGCATTTTTCCCCCAGCGAGCTACTAATCCATCTTATTTTGATGCATTTTATAGTATATTTATATATTGATTTTAATAAATGTTATGGCTATTATTAATGTTGATAGTGACAAAATACTTCATATCATCATTCAGCCAAGCAAGTTTTCATTCAAAATAATTCCATGGTAAAAGATAGCACAGGTCAGACTCCATTCTGAGGAAATAAAACAATGTTATCTTTTGTTTGTAGGGAGATGTAAGGGTTGGTATTAAATCTCTACATAATTTAATGTGTGCTTTTTAACATTTAATTATTTTTGTAACACAATATGGAAATATTAACCTATGGACCAAAAAATATTTAATAAATTATTACTATTTGTTAATTTTATTTAGGAAAAGGCATCAGTTAAAAGTAGGACTGTTGAGTATTAACATGCATCTCATTTTTGTTCTTGTACCTCAAATGTGGCTCATGAGTTTACAATGTGTCCTAGATGCAGAAATACACACTGTATTTCTGGAAGAAAAAAAAGAGTGGATGATATCTCTATTCTAGGGTATTCAGAAAAGTAAAGGATACAAATTGATTTTGAGTTAAAATTTTATTTAGTTGGAATCAAATTACTTGATTATTTTTAATTAATAAAAGAGACTTACTAAATTAGAAGACAAATTTGTGGTCTGCTTGTAATACTCACAGGCAAGCATAAAATTAATAAAATCTGTTGCAGAATGCATACCTAAAATGTAAAATCTATGCCACTCAGTATAATACATTAAAGTAATTTATGTGTGTGTAAATATTTGAGGATAATCATGACAGCTAGTCATAATTTGCTGTTGACTGTATTCTCAATAAAATGAAGGTAGTTAAAGGCTCAGGAGTCATTTTAATATTTTGATTTTAAAATTTCAGTAGAAGTCTATATTTGTCATATTTCTACCTGCCTGGTATTCTTTGTGATTTAATTAATGGGACCAAATAAAACCAGAAAAGCTTGGGAAGATAGCTTGACATATAGTACTATTGTAGGGATCAAGATTGCTAGGGTCCAGCCTCTGACATTGTGTTATGTTGAATGACTCATTTCCCCTTTTTTGGCCTCATTTTCCCCATCTGAAAAGAGTGGGTTGGACTAAGTGATCTCCAGGGTTTTTTTCCAACTCTAAAATTCTGTGACTTATTAAAATTTAATTTTTTTAGGCTGAGAACATACATTCAAACTAATTTCTCATAAAGAAAACTGTAATAGCCCCTTCTTCGACAAGAAGAAGCTCCCCTTTCAGAAGCTAAATAAAGTATATACTTTATTAGATTCTACATAAATACATGGAGACTTTGAATTTCATATCTTAAAGCAATTTAGTCACTTTGAATTTTAGTGATTGTACTAATCATAAATTGCATAGCATCCATTTTGAAAGAATTTGCTGTTCATGTATAAAAATAATTTTAATGTCCTAACGATTGGTGCTGTTAGCTTGTGTGATTTCAAAAGACATAATTGTGAATACATGCTGTCAGAATTTATGGCTCAAATTAAAGCATGTAAGGTTTTATTGAAGTTGTGTCAAAGCATTCTGTAGAACAGGATAGCACGGGCATGCCCCAGGCTTTCTGTAGAACCAGAAATTGATATGTTACCTTTCAGGGTAAAACTTGTACCAAAATTTTATTTCCCCTATTTCAAGCCTTGAGGCAAACATCTTTTTTCTCTTACTAGACAGGCCTGAGATATTTTATCATTAGTATTTTTGTGGAATCAATTAATTTTTGTGCCATTTTTACATATATACTTGTAATGTGGCCCATTTTAAGCCCTTTAAAAAATGTATTGACATACTTTGAGATACTTTATTGCTAAAATCTGATCTGTTCTGGTTACCACAAAAATCTATTCAAAAGGAGGGTATCAGCTGCATACCTTACACAGTGGAGTTGCCCCTCGTTGGGGGCAAATCCTCCTGTCATAACCTGAACCAAGCTTAGTGCCTCCCTCCTCCTCTGATCCACAGGAGGCTCTAGATCAGGGGGATCTGTTCAGCACAGCCTGAGCATTTAAGAACACGGACGCTACAGTTAAGCAGTGCTGGGTTCAAATTTCTGCTCTGCTACTTATCTATCAACTGTAACATTTTGCCAGTCCCCTAACCTCTTTAAATTTTAGTTTCTTCATCTCTAAAATGAGATTGCCATAGCACCTTCCTCATTGCATATATATAGTTTTTTACTAAGATAAATACATAAAAATATGCCTAGGATATTACGGTATACAGTAAACACTGAAGGAATAAAAGCTTAAAACAAAAGCTAAAAGAAGTAATAATATTCCAGATACTTAAAGCTATTTCCAAAATAAAGTGAGTTTCAAATAAATAAATAACTTAAAATGTATTTTTATTCAATAAATGAATAACTTAAAATGTATTTTTATTCATGAGTAATTTTTGACCCTTTGCTACCTTAATGTTTTTCAGCCACCTGACACAGCCCTGTGAGGATGGTACATGGGGGATTATGGACAATAAAAATGGAATAAATTTCTTTTCCTTCCTGTTCTTTTCTCCTTATAATTCATAAATGATTTATTCAAGTTTTCATTCAGTTATTTGTTCATCCAAAAATATAACTGCACGGCACTAGGGCAGGCATGTAGGCTGAGTGAGATAAGGGGAGATTTTCAGGTTATGATAAAGAGCTGGATTTTTTCCTACAGGTAATGGGGAGTCACTAAAGAAACATGATCATGCAGAAACTTTCTTCATATTTGCTTATGTGCATGCTAATAAGACCACTCTGGTGACAATGTGGAGAATGGATTTGTAGGGGCAGGGACCGTCGACAGGTAGACCATCGGACGTCATGTGTGAGAGCACACGTGCTGGTTCATGCCCGTGTACCTTCGCGGTGCCCAGAATGCCATTCCCTGCCCCCTCCTCAGCCTCTCCTCTTTTGGAAAGACTTCCCAGACTCCTTCACAACAGAGTGGTGCTACTCTGTGCTCCCCAGAACCCTCTGCTTACCCCAATCTTAGCATTTGCTTAAACATACCCAAGTGATATAATTTCTTGCTTGCCTTTCCCACCAGATCATAAGCACTTTGAGAGCAGGACCTGTGTCTTATTTATTATATCTCCAAAGCTCCCCTCAGTGCACAGTGCATACTAGATGCTCAGTTACATTTAATTAATAAATAGGCTGAACTGGTAATCAAAGGCTAAACAGCATGACTTCATACCCATGAAAGTCATGATTTAATATAAAAAAAACCCCAGACATGACATTAAATTATTACAATGTGATGAGATGGTAGAAATCTATATAAATTTCTGTAGAAGTACAATAAACAGAATGAATAACTGGGTGGGGGAGAAGTTAGGGAAAGATCCTCAGAAAAGGTGATAGTGTCTTTGCATCTTGAAGGTGAATGTCCGTGTGTTAAGCGGAAACTTCAGACAGAGCGAAGAGCACTTGCAAAGGAGCAGATGAGGGAAGACCGACTGGCCTGCGTTGTGCCCAGAGTCTGGGAACAAAAAGCCCACCAGATATTTGTATCTCAGAATCAGGGCTGCTCTGCATAACACCATCTCTGGATTCCACCTCAAAGGGGTAACTAGCTCCTTACGTTTCAGGTAAAGTTCCGAGGGCCCAGAGCCTTAAAGGGGGCTCAACTTGCAGGGGGTGAACCGCATCGTCGATAAGGGGGCTGGGCTATAGACAGCTGGGAAAGAGTGCTGCCTCTAGCTGCTCCGGAATCATGCAGAGCGTTGAGGGCTGACTTGTTGGCATCCTTAAAGATCTGTTTTGGTTTTTTAAACTGAGTCCAGTCCTTTAGCATTGTTTCTGTTCTCTGTGTTTTCTCAAAGATTCATGGCATTGCTTTGTCGTGTGGTTTCCCTCAGGATCTCTGGATGGAATTTGTCTAGGATTGGCCCCTTCAACTCATTTAAAACTGTCACATGACTCACACTGTCTGCTAGTATTTTTGTTATATTTTAAATTAATGTATTAACTGCTTTATTTATTTGTTTTACTTTGGTCGATAGCTTGGGTTTTTTGACCGTACGTGTAGGGTATGAAATCATCAGCTTATTTTTAGAGCAACACTAACTCATAGATTAATGTTTCCATTTCAACAGATTCATTTAGTGGGGGAAACAAGTTGATATGATAAGATGAATAGAGTAGGGGTGGAAAGAACAGAATTTGAGAAGTGAAAAAGGCATTTTATAATTTATGACAATAAGAATGATCCCTTTTTATTTAAAAAACATTTAAATTTGGATATATCTTGGACTTTAAAATCATCTTAAACATGTTCATCCTACCCTTTGAAAGCCGAGTGGAAAAGGCAGAAACAAAACATTAATTGAGCCATTCCCCTTCTCACTGCCACTGGTTCTCATTGCATCTTCTGCCTCGGGGGTGGTCTTACCTTTCTTTCCGCTTCTTGAATGAACACGGCCAAATAAATAAATACAAATAACAGCCGTCATTGTTGGTCTTGTCTTCCTTGTGATTGCGATCTAGCCTGCCAATCATCTCCTTCCCTCTCTCCTTCGCTCTTTTCTTTCTCATTTCTGTCTTTAATTAGTTGTCTTTCAAGCCAAAATGCTTTCATGTGTTTGCTTTAGTATCATTAGGATGAGATGCATTGAAAAGAGAACCTGAGTCTGAGGGCTCTCCTGAACCTAAGCATGAAGAGGAAGAGGCACTAACTCCACTCTATTAAAATAGTCCTTGGTTCCGATCTTTGTCACTAGGTGTCGCTAAGTAATCTAATTAAATACCCAATTTGTGACCAACAAATGCATATACATTGAGCTGAGTGAGGCAGAAGTGAAAATTAAGGTCACGTGGCCTAATAAAATTCTGCAGATCATCTGTAGCAATGATTTCAAAACAGTGGGATGAGTCCCTGGAATGTGAACTGGAAAGTTCATGAATTGACAAGAGCACATGAAGGTGCTAAGTTTTTATTGGGGAAAATGAATAAATCCTTTCTATTTTATGTCTTTCCTTTTTTCTCTCGTAGTAAATTGGACATGCTGCTGCCTGCATTTTCATGAGCATAATTGGATTTTATGTGGCCTAAACGTACTGGCTGGGCTGTTAGCATCTGCTGAGACCTACTGTACTCCCCAAGCCTTCATCGGTTCATCTATTTTATTGTTAGGCTTTTAAAGAGCCGATTTTTAAGGATATTGACCTGAACCACCAGAAAAGCAAGCTCGATAAACGTAGTACCTGTCCTTAGGAATATCTCTGGGTGAACTCCTATTCATCCTTCAAGACAGATCCAATTGTTTCCTAGCTGGTCCGACCGGACCCCAGGCAGTTCTCTTCCCTTCATTCTCATAACACAGCTGTATATTCTTCCATGGGGCGTTTCCCCCCTTACATTTGGCGCATGGTAATAATACATGGCAATTGTTCATGTATCTGTCTTCTCCAGAGACTGTGAGCTCCCTAAGAACACGGACAAGTTTAGGGACGCCATGGCTCAGCTCTCACTGCTGTTGGAATTTGTGGCTCTTTTGCTCGTACAGCCTATAGCAAATTAGCACACAATCACCAGTTCCCCTAAGCACTTCACTAGAATCTTCTCAAGTCATTTCATCAGGAGGTAAACTGGTTGTGTGTGTTTTGTGCTTTATAATATCATGTACTTAGAAAGAATAATTAAGGGCTTACTAAATTGATGTGGAAAAAGAGTTTTTGTTGTGTTTGTGTGTGTGTGTTTGTACGGTGTCTTCAAATGTTTGTAAAAGGAGCTGCTCATTATTCATTCATCCATTGCCAATCCATTTAAAAACAGTTACACAGCAGAGGAGAGGGGATTGTATTTAGAAGAGATGCTAAATCAACATCTAAATTAAGGGTAAGCTTTTAAGCAAATTACTGCACTTTTCCCTTCTGAGAGAAATAACTTGAGATTAGGAAACATCTTTTCTTAAAGAGTTTCGTGTACTTGCAAATTCAAACAAATATTTCCACATCTAAATTTTCTTAATTTGCTAAAATAAGAGTAAATTACTTTAGGAAACCTATAACATAGTGAAATTCAGCACGTATTATTCAGGCTTACTGTGCGCCTGATACTTTGTTGAAGGAGAGAGGAGATATAACATATCTACCTCTCAATAAGTTTGCAGTTGGTGGGGACATGGATACAACATATCTAAAGACAATTTGCTAAGAGCTAGGAACCAGAAGAAGATTTGTTAGTACCTCAAAGGTGGATGATATTCACAGGACATTCACAGATAGACGTGACATTTGAAGTGGAATTTTACCATATTTAAAGTCAAGAAGCTTTCTATTTACTTTATGGCTTAGCCGAATTGACGCACTACGTGATTCAGGTAATATTTACCTGGAGTTTTAAAAATCTAGATTTGTGAAATTTGATTAACCGGGTGTATCTTTTAATCTCAATGATAAAGTCATTAGAGTACATCAAAATGACTATTTTCTGTCCTAATCTAAGTGGGTTTCAAACTTTGATATACTTCAAAGTCATCAATAAAGTTGTTAAAATACAGATTCCTCTCCAAACTTACTGAATCTGAACCTCCTGTGTTTTTAACAAGGTTTCTATGTGATTCTGGCTTGAGAACCATTACATAAGCAATTGAATAAGTCAGAGGTAAAATTTGTCCTTGTAGGTTATGCTATAGTTACTAATATTATCTTCTGATCCACTAATGAATATTACTCTTGAGCGTAGATAAGGAAAAAGTGCATTTATTAGGCACTCTACTCTTAGTTTTAGGGCTGCATATAGACCATTTTTTTCAAAAATTGCAATACCAGCAAGTCTCCTATTCTAGAGATGAGAAAACTTCAGGTTTAGAGAGGTTAAGAAATTTGATCAGGGTCACACGTCTAATAAGTTATAAGACCAGTAGTAAATGTGCGGACCCCCTGATCATTGCTCATTTGAGTATAACCAGCTTACTTCAGCCCCAGAGAGATCAATTTTTAAAACATGCTTCTTGCCAGATAACTATTTAAGTCATTTCTATTAAAAAGAAAAGATGGTGATTTTCTCACCAATGTACCCTGACCTGGCTGCTGACAATTTAACTTTTAGGGAGGGAAGAGAGAGCTGGCTCTCTGTTACTGACAATCTCTTTCACCTTTACCCAGCCCTCAGCCTCTTCCTGGCATTCCTGTATTAGACAGCAAATGTGGACAACTGCAAACCTTAGCACTCATCATGTGTCTTAGTTGGTGTGGTTGAGTTCCCTTTAGCATGCATTTAGAGGTGGGATGTCTCTTAAAAGTAATTTGCTGATATAATGCAGTGGATTACATTTGCGCAAAGCACTCCTTTTGCAAATGGGCAGTTGAGGGTTAGCCAAGTGCAGAGAAGAAAACTTCTGACACACGTGATCCTATAGTTGGGCTAGTGAACTTATGCTTGAGGACAATCTTGAGTATGACAAGGATAAACTTCAGGGACACTAATTCTTACTGACCCCTCAGAGTTAAGAGAGCACCAGTGCCTGAGATGGGTCAGTCCAGTTCAATCCTAAAATGACTTTAGAAACTAATGGCACAAAATTTCTAACCTTTAGCTATATGCCCATTGTGGATGTCACTGACTGGCACAATGAGGTGGATGGATTCCTCCTCCCCTTTGCTGAGCACCTCAAACTCTGCTAGTTGTAGAACGTTGTTAAGGAAATATTTGCAAGACGGCATTTTACAAATTGATTTGCATACAGTGTTTATTATGAGAAATAGTAAGTTTCTGGTTTTTCAAATTGTAGTCTCTGAGGACCCTGAAGAATGTGAAAGCAGGACTTTCCCCATCATGCCTTCAATAATGAGAACCTGTGTTCAAAAGCTGATAAGCTAAAAACACCCAGATTGAGTTAACAGTTATGGAAAACCAACAGGACTAATAAATATAACCTTAAAATCCATTGACTTTTCTTAAAGGGAAATTATTATAAGACAAATATAAGCATTTGTGTCATTTAAAAAATAGATATCATTCATTATGAATCTATAATCCAACTTTTTTTTGCCCTTGCATTTGCTCATCGTAGAGTGATCAGTTTTTGCATGTATATGTGTGTGTGTGTATATACACCTCACCAGTGGCAATTTAATGTGTTTATACTAAAGTTATGAAGTTACAAAGCAATCTTCCCTCAATTTTGGAATAAAGATCATGAAAGGGTCTCATTACCTCCTCCAAACAGTGCCAGGACAATTTCTCTGCTATATTTCTTCCCAGAAACCTTTATCATTCTTTGTTTATACCCATCATTTTCTTAAAAACAACCCAAGCTTTAACATTAGTTTTTCAACTTTATTTTTACGAAAGCTGCTATTTCAGCAGCAGAAGAAGCTGATGTAGCTAGCCCCTACACAGCCTTCTCTCCACATGCCAGGCAGGCAAGATAAACCAGCTGATTATGTAGCAGCAGAAAGCCCCTACATGGGCAGTTCAGGAGCTGGCAGAGGTGGTGGGAATTTTTCTGGGCAGTGTTCCGGATGGCCTGTCCTGTCTGGTCAGTCTTTATCCCATTGTGCCCTAAAGCTCACCCCCCATGGTAATGCCTGTACTGTGCTGGGCGGCTCACTCCTAGCACCAATTCTGGCAGTCAACTTAGTGATAGGACTCAGAGGAAATGCTGGTTTTCTGTTCAGTGCTGTTGAAGGTAATCTGTTACAAACTATATACAATTCACATAGTCAAGAATAGCTCCACCCTGCCTCTTCCCTTTTCTCCCTACCCACCCCACCTTGGCTCCTGGTTTTTGCCCTCTTTGTAGCTTCTCCTCTCCCACTGGTGAACCTGGTACTTGGTCTGCTGTCATGTGAAGGTTGGAGGCACAGAGGATGTCCACTGTCATTGAACACAGGCGCCCAGCATTTGTCAAATCTAGCCCCTGTTTGCTAGGTCTGTCAGGTGTCTGAAATGGCAAATCAACAAATCAGATGATGAATCACTCCCATTCCCATAAGGAAGAGCAAGAGAAGAGGAATAGAGAAGGGTGGAACACAAAACCAAATAGCTGGCTTAAAAAGATACAGGTTATTTTCCTTCCCCCCAAATAAGTTTGAGGATAGGTAAGCCAGGACTAGTAATGTGCTCCACAATCATCAGGGACCAAGGACCTTTCTATTTTCAACTCCACCTAGCTGACCTGTGGCGTTTGTTTTCAAGGTCATTCCCTTAATCGTATTTCTGAGATAGTTGTGTTGGTAGAAATTCTTTCTTCCATGAGATGAGAAGGAAATGTGGAAAGAGGAAAAGAACGTTTCCCTCAAGACACAAATCCTTGATTTCTTCACACGTGTTCAGATTTCCACATCAGTCTTAGCCTGTCCTCATTTCTACTTCAGCTGTTTTGAAGTGAGGGGAGGGCTGGAGTGGAGAGATGGGTCCCGGATCCAGGGCCTTTTAGTCCAACATGCAATTCAACATGTCAGTGTGATCTCTTCTGGCTGGTGGCTCTGAGGAGCCACTAGGGGAGGCACGAAGCAGGTCTGTGTTCCCCACGACATGAAGGTGTGCACCTGTTCCCTGTGCACCTGCCCAGAACAAGGGGCAGGGGTGGGGCAGAGGCGTGGCGGGGACAGTACACTGTGGCTGTCTCCCCGTTTTGGCTTCTCTACTGTGTGAATCCTAGACTCACTTGTGTAAATCATGAATGAGGAGTAGAGAGATTATTTTGTTAGAAATGTATTTATTTTATAATGAATTAAGGGTAAACAGTCACAGGTTGCGATGGCTCTTTGGAACTGAGGATTCAATGTACTTCTTAGACTGCTCCTCCCTGGCATAAAAGATGAAGCTAACCAAGTTTACTATCAAGAAGATGGGGTAGATACCCTTTCGGAATCTTATTCTTTCTATCTACTGCCTTAAACACAAAGGAAGAGGATCAAGATCTTTTTGGTTACACCAACAGTGATCCAAACAGCATTATTTTAGGCACCATTAACCTTTGTAGTGAGATGAAGAATGTTCTTTGTTATTTTCTAAAAGGATCAATGGAGTTGACAATTTTGTGGACTGTCTATTTTGAAAACAGAACCCAATACTCAGGCTTCCACGACTGGAGTAAAAACCTAGAGCTTCAATTTCAGAAAGTGTGTGTGTATGCGTGTGTATGTAGGGGGGTGGATGTGTGTGTATGTCTGTGTGTGTGTGTGTCCTCCTGGCTTTGCCCCCATGGGTGACCCATTTGAGGCATGGTGCGTCAAATGGGCCACTCAATTGCTGTGAGAAATGAATACCCAAACATATGTTTAAGATTCAACTGCCACATTGTGACTCTATTTGAAACTATTAAGACCAAGTGTTCAATGTTGCCTGTTTCATAACAATGATACCTTGTATTTCCTTTTGCTGGAAAACACAGACTTTTAAGAAGATATACTCAGGTCTTATCCCATATTTGGGGTGGCAAGTGTTGCTCCTTCTTCCTCTAAATGAGGAAAATGAAGAAGCAGAGAGAAATCAGTAACTGATATAGGCTCAGTAAAGCTTCTGTGAAGCCTAGGCTCTTATTTGTCTTCAATTGAGTTTAATACAATTTGTTAACTAGGGTATTGATTTTTTCCCATACATTCAAAAAGTTGTACAATCTTAATCACTATCTAATTCCTGAACATTTTTATCACCTTAAAAAGAAATCACATGCACATTAGCAGCCAATCCTCATCCTCTTGTTCCCCCAACCCCTGTAAACCACTGATCTGTGTTCTTTCTGTATGCATTTACCTATTCCAGACACTTCATATAAATTGAATCATATAATGTGGCCTTTTGTGTCTGACTTCTCTCATTTAGCATAATGCTTCCAAGGTAGGTGTTTCATTCCTTTTCATGGCTAAATATTATTCTATTGTGTAGACATAACACATTTTGTTAATCTATTCATCACTGATGAACATTAGGTTATTTCCACGTTTGGCTATTACATATAATGCTTCTATGAACATTCTTATACAAAGTTGCGTGCAAACTTCTGTTTTCAGTTCCCTTGAGTGTATGCCTAGGAGTGGAATTGTTGAGTCACATGTAACTCTGTGTTTAACTTTTTGAGGCACTGCCGAACTGTTTTACAAAGCAGCTGCACCGTGTTACCTTCCTACCAGCAAAGTATGGAGCTTCCACTTTCTCCATATCCTTGCCAGCACTTGCTATTTTCTATCACTGTGATTGGCCATGCTAGTCGGTGTGGTCGCTAATGGTTTTTAAACAGCAATAATAGCAGAAAGACAGGAAGCTTACCTTGGGTCACTTTCTAAACTGGGAGAATAGGTTCTATGGCCCACGGAAAGGGAATTTCTTTCCCCACTAGATTAACCCTCCTTCTCATTATCGTACTCCTCATCTGGGGCAGGCTTTCTGGGATCTGCACTTAAGAGGAGAGAGAGGAAGCCATGCGGGGCCTCACCTCCCCTCTCTGTCCCCAGAGTCCCATGCTCTGTTTACAGGGAGGCTTTTCCAGTTTTGACTTCCAACTCTACCCAGAAACTCTTCTACCACTAACACCTCGCTCATGCTCACTGTGTTTACTACCATCATCTTCTTCAGCTGTTCTGGAATACTCTTTACTACCCATTTGATGCATGACTCATATTAATAGTGATACCAAATGCCAAATATACCCATAGCACTTATTATATATAGTAACATTTCATCTTTAAAACAATTCTGTGATTCACGTTCTTACTGTCCCAGAAATCTCAGAGATGAGGAAATTGAAGATGCAGGGGATGAGGTCAGTTTCCTTGGCCACACAGCCATCAATGGTAGCGTAGGACTGATTGGGCAGGGACATAATGTCAGCCTAATCTGCCCTGGTATTTATTTCTTCTTGGCCTCCTCTCAGGCTCGAAAGTCTGGAGAACTTCCTGACCCTGGAAAATCCTGAAAACTGATTTTTTTTTTGTCTTTGCTCCCCCAGTGACACAATAATCCTGGAGGGAGTTACAGAGCTAAGTAGGCCTGGGATGACTTGGTTTTATTTAATTATAATTTTAATTACTCCATCAGGCCATTATGTCTCTGGAGTCAAGTCTCCTCAGATATTTTCTGATAACTAAAAAATAAGTTTGTAAATGCATTCCTTGGTGTTTTGCATGCAGTGCTATCCGCTGTGTCAGTTTAGGTTTGGGATAATTTCTTGGTGTGGCAGATAAGAATAACGAGGCTACCCCCATACACACGGTGCAAAAATCATCATTTTTCTTGGCTATGAAACAGAATCTAGCATAATCATTTCACACCAGGTGAAGGATGGTTCTCACTTAAACAAAATAGTCTTCCATCACACATTCTATTTTACCGAGTTGTAAAATGTGTGATTAGAATACATGGCAATAATACTAGCATGGACTCTGGACTCTTGATGCCAGACTGCCAATAAATGAGAAAAGAGGGAGCACATTTCAACATTCCACTTGGGATGGATATAAAGGAACCTCTATTTTTAAGGCTCTATTTAAATATTAATTGAAACGATATCTTTCTTTTTTTATTTGAGCATTGGGACACATGTTTTCTTATAGTTTAAAACATCAGAATGAGAAACTCAGGGCCCTAAATGTTTTCTTTTTCTCTATCCCAATCTTTCAACCCCCTTAGGAGAAGAAAAGATAGACTGAATATCTGGAAAAATATAGATGCTATCATTTTGTATGAGTCTTGACCATACATTTTACTTGCATGACAAGTTAGGCTTGCTTTTCTTTTTTCTTTTTTAATCCTTCTGACCTGCAAAACTAGAAGTTGGGCATCTTTTCCTTGATAGGATATGATGAGGAAAAAATATTTCTTAGATTTCTTCTAGAAGGGTTTGTGTGTGTGTGTGTGTGTGTGTGCATGTGTGTGTGTTTGAAAATCTTCAGGGAAAGACTGAAGAATAACTATAGGGAATATTGGCAAATTAATTTAAATTAACATATTGTAATAAAGCCAACCCCTGAGGGGTTCTTTCAGATGTTGTCATAAATAATACTCTATTCATTACATAGGCAAATAGGAGCTCACAATAAAGGAATCCATTGAATTCTGTTAAAAAGTCACTTAACTCAGGGCTTAACTCGGTTTGTTCTATTTTTTTCTTAATTTAATTTAATTTTTAATTGACAAATAATCATTGCATATATTTTGGGGTACAATGTGATGTTTCGCTAGATGTTTACCATGTAAAGTGAGTAAATCATATTTCTTTTCAAAAATACTTCCTTTTAACTCTAGTTCATAGTAACATTCAAAGGAAAATGTGTTTCTGAGTTGCACAGGGCTCTTATGGGAGATTTTTCTGACACCTATTCTCTGACATGTGTTATGCATAACACATGTTTGAGTGATTCTTATAATTGGCACAATTCTAAAATAAAACAGATGTAGATTATTGTTTTCCATTTAAAAATTTTAAATTGGTATATATATTGATGGTTCAGACTGGGTATATGTTCAACCTAGAATCTCAGTTGTATTTGTTATTCAAACACACACGAAAGACGCCCTACCTGTCGGGGTCTGGGCATTCCTCATTCCTCTGTGCTTCTCAGGCTTTGACATAGCTCGATACTCTCTGTTCTTATCTCTTCCTGTTTCCGTCTTATCACTACTTCAGTGACCTCTAAGGCAGAAAGATGCAACGGGGTGGAGTCAGAAGACCCAGATTTGAATACTAGCTCTATTATTTGCTTATTTTATGACTCTGGTAAATTATTTGACTTCTTTGAGGTAATTTCTTCATCTATAAAAGTGGGAAAATGCTTGACACTTATTATTACTATCAGGCCTTCTCCATGCAAAGCTCTGCTGTCATAATTCATGTAGAATCAATGATGGCTTGAAAAAATTAAATACACCAGTAATTTCTCTCTGGTCATTCCCCTCATGCCCCATCTCCACACTCACCATTGATATCAATATTTGTCAGCATTTAAACAAATTATAATGATCTTCCCCTCAAAGGGATTTGACTACTTTTGTTGTTCAATATTGACATTTTTCCACTTTACATTATTTTTGGAAATGAGTAAATAATAAACACAAAGAGTATTGATACATCTTACAAAGCAAATTGACCCACCCGAATGGAATCACTTTGTTTCAGAAAGCAGTGTTAGAACACTCAACCGAGTTTCTCAGTGGAGTCCTAGGAAAGATGTTACAGGCAAGATTGCTGCAGAAGATCACAGGGAGGCAGAAGAAAGGTGAGAGAAAGGTCAGAGAGGGTCTGATGCCACCTACTGTCCAGGTAGAATAGCCACAAATAAAAGGTTAAGTAAGTATGCTGGGAAAGGCATGGTGTCCTTGGAGCTTTGGGACCCATGGAACTAACCAGAAAGGCCTATTGAGGCTACCTGAATAGACTGAGAGTGCGCAGTGAACAGGATGGCTACCCTAGGGGCCAGGAGAGGAAGGGGAAGGCACTGAAGCTGCCCGCTGGCATAGGACACCTTAGCCGGCAAGATCAGGGGAGGGCAGTGTGCGGGGCATTGCCCCAACAAAGTGATGCTGCCACTCTACTCAACCCTGGTGTAGGATTATTTCTGCCCCATAAAGTAACAATCCTCTTTGTGGGCCACTAAGACACTGCAGAACATATTGTTCCTAGAAAATGGTATGAACTTCGTAAACGTTTGCTGCATTGATTCATTTATTCATGCATTCATTATTCGTGCATTTATTCATTCAAAAATATTTATGAAACTTCTATTGTGGATCTGACAATGTTTCAGGTTGTAGGGATATAGCAATGAACTAGACACACAAGTCCCTGAAGTCATAGAATTATATTCTAGAAGGGGAATCAGACACTTAAGTACACAAGCAGAATAATATCAGAAAACTCATCTTGAATGATATTTTAGATGCGGTGCTCAGGGGAGCGGTATTTGAGGACCGAATCAAAAATTAACCACCTTCCCTAAGATCCATGCAAAGGGAACCATGAGCGGATTAAACAACATCTAATGATCACTGATTTGTTCTATCTCTTAAGTAAATCTCATTCTAATACACTGTGATCAGAAAGCTTCATTCAAAATAGTTGTTAGACATGTTCCATATTCCAAGAAATGTGTTAGTTGATAGGGATATGAAAGCAAAAGCCATGGCCCTACCTTCAAGGAATTGATGTTTTAGTACAGAGATCCAGAGGTGTAAACAATCACAATAAAATGTGAGAATTGCCATGATGGAGGCACTGTCGGGGTACCTGGGAGACTTGAAGAATTGCCTTTATTGTCATGGAAATAGCAAAACAATCTGCATGTTGGGAAACATTTTCTATAGGTCTCTCATGTTTCTGCATGCCTTGTCAATAGAGAGTCTTTTATTAGGGACTATTTTTGAAGGATCTTTGCATGGTAAACACCTGGGAGGTTAGAGGTAGTGTCTCTCTCTCTCTGGAGAAGAGAGGAGATTTGCTCCTTTACCAAGATACTAAAGAAAATGTTTCCTTCTAAAGAAACTGTTGGGCAGGTTTCCTTGTGGCTTGGAGTTTCCTAAGCTCAGGGTTTCTTAGCTGTGATGCTAACCCAATGTGTGTGCAGCAGCAACCTAGGCCACCCCCTATCACCCCATAGGATTTGGAACAAGAAGAACCAACATGAACCCTGGAGCTTACGCTGCCTGCTATGCCATAAACAAGAAAGTCTTTTGTGTCTGACTCTGGAGTTTTGTGTCTTCTGTAAGAATCCATGCAATTTTGGCATGCCACCTTCTTAACTTGGAAGTAGATAACATTTCAGACCCTTAATAATTCTTGACATGCTGATAATATGAAATTATTTAAGCTTTCAGAGCCTTAAGTTTCTCATTAGAAAACTTTGGGATAAAAATCCTCACCTCACAAAATCATTTTAGGAATCAAATGGAATGTCATAGACGTAGCAGAGACTGTTAGCTATTCCCCAATACACGTTCTTTCCATTGTCTATAGAAACTTGGCGGTGTGGCAAAGGCCGCTAGATTGACAAAAACTGCATCTCCCAGTCTCCCTTGCAGCTAACTGTTATCAAGCAATAAAGCTCAAGTCAATGGGATGTCAGCAAAAGTACAACTTTCAGATGTTTTTGAAAGGAAAGAGAATTTTTTCCCCTACCCCTTCCGCCTCCCTCCTTCCCATTGCCTGGAATACAGACATAGCGGTGAGATATCTCAGACCACTTAGATGGGAAGCACCTGACACACAGCAACGCAGTAACATAGAAGGAGTCTGGAACCTCTATCCTTTTGAAGCCACTGTTCAAGTCCTGGGCTGCTAATATACAGACTTATGTGAGAGGAAGACAAATTTCTGTCTTGTTTGAGCCACTCCTATCTGGCATGTCTATTGAAAGCAATGAAGCTGTATCGTAATTAGTGAAGGAGTGAAAAGATCAGAGTCATGTGTGAGAAAGACCCTGCTGGGGATGGCAGAGAGAAGAGAATAGAAGCAGGGAAGTCAGAAGGAGGGAGATGACCCAGCTACCAAGTTAGGTAGTTATTTTTTAAAGATTTGGAATGTTGTCAAATCTTTCAGTTTTACTTGACCTATGGATATTTATAAGAATTTTGAATTCCATAGTCAAATAAATTAGAAACACACTGAGTTAAAGTGAAACATGATACTTTATTATAGGTATTACAGATATTTTCAGCACCAAAGGATTTTATGCCTCTCAAAAGAGAGGGCTGAAAATAAAGTGCTCCTCAAACTTACCTGACAATGGGACCTTTTTTCATAAAACTTCTAATATTCATGGCCACTAGTGTTCTAGGGGACACAGTTTGGGAAACACGATCCAGTGCCTATTAGATTTAAAGACGTCTATCCAACCCTCTAGAAATTTTTAATCTTAGCTAACATCCAACTACATAGTCCACAAAGCATTTCTCAAAGAAAGATGTTTGTCAGATATGAGGACTAAATAAACACGTGTACATTCCACAGACACACCCCTTTTCATAAATGAGAGCCAGAAGTTGCAGATACATTGACACCATTTGGTATCAATTTTCCTCTATACAGAGTCCATCTTTCTGTGTTTGTTCCAAGGTGTGAATGACTAAGTCAGGGATAAGAAAAGGATACAAGTTACTACCTCTATTCCATGTGGGAAGATCTTCATAAAGTAAGGCCTTGCAGAAGCCTAAGTGGTGTGAATACTAATTCTCATAGGAAGACATTAGGTTGCATGGTGGATGCCTCCTTGCTCAGGAAGTGCATGACAATCTAAGAGGCAAAAACGAAAGGAGGCAGAACAGAACGTGTAAAGTCAGAATCTTGTGACTTTGGCCCTGAGAGTGTTTGATCTGGCAGGAGCAATTTTCCATGAGTAACCAAGTCCTGCATTGCACTTATGGGATCAAATGGCAGTATAAATTGGATCAACAGTTAACATCTTAATTCACTCCATGACCAATATGAGGAAAAGTAACTCTATTTAAATCCTTCATAGAAAAATACTTCATGCAGAATCCTGGGGAAAAAAAAATTAAAAATCACAATGCCTTGTCAAATATTCCTACAGTTTTCTCAACAGTACAGTTAATCCTTTGTGCTGGAAAAAGCCGGTTTTCTTTCATTATTTGCGTCTGTATTGGCAAAGGCATTCTTAGGTGCAAAGGAAACACATACAGAGGTGTCACAGCACACTTGACACTGTCACCGTGGTGACAATGTTTTCTCCAGCTGTCAGTGTCAGAAGCGTTTCATTCCATGTGATGCCACACAGCTTTGTGGTGAGAAGTGGCAGGCGAGCCCTTTCCTCCTTTGTAATGTCTTCATTAGTAGCAGCAGTCATCAATTACCCTGGAGGGAAGGGGTGCAGAATAAATGGCACACATTATGAGCTGGGGTCTGTACGTAGAATATCCTATATCATTTCATGGAATTGTAGCTGAATTCATCAGGAGAATTTTGCAATGCTGGAAAGACAGGAGGAAGCTTCCATTTCTTCTATGCATGTTGGTCGTGTAAGACATCACAGTCTACATACCCAGTTTCCTCATTTTTCTGGGATGGCCTGAGTCATGGCCCACTTAACAACCCCAAAGAAAAGTACAAATTGTGTTTCTAGGTCTATACAATGATAAGGTGACTTCTTTTTAAGAGTCACAGAGAAATTCTCAGAATAAAAGAGAGCCTCTTTCAGAAGTTAATAGAAAGATAGTCCAACACTCGATGAGATACTTGCTCTGTGGCCTGATAATATGCATAGTGAAAAACTTAAGGGTTTCTCAATCAAGAGTTCTTAGTTTGGGGAACACCAGGTTATGCAGTATTAATAAGGTTTATTTTTTGTAGGGTTTCTGGAGCCTTTGATAAGATGATACGTCCTGTGAAACTTTAAGGGAAAAATAAAATATACAGAATTCCCTGAGTTTATTTTATTACAGAAACCTAATAATTCCATGAAACATCTATTTTTGAAAAGGCCTAAAGGAATCAGTTAATCCATCAGCTTTTCTATCTAATGAGCATTGACTGTACCTACAAAAACCAAAGTTTTTGAGCAATGCCCACTAACCTGGCAATCTGAGCAAAGTCCACGTTCTTGGTGAGGAAGTTAGGCCTAACAATGTCCTAGCGGAGGCACAATTTAATCCTTATAACTATCAAGAATACAGTGGTGAAAGTTGCTCACTACAGATGGGCTGTAGGATTTGTGCGGTTCCCACCTCACTGGTTGGAATTCTTCCTTCTCTCTTATTTGAGAAAATACAAGTGTGAAAAAGGGGTAGGACTCACAGTCATCGCTAAAATACGGCGTAGTGATTCAAAAAGGTCGGTACTTTACTTTGACAACATCTTTCAATTGTGCATCACGCTCTGGACTAGCCCTGCCAGTGCTAATGGATGACCCGAGAGTTCTGGAATAGGGTTGCAGGATTCCCGTGGGCGCTTGCGGTCCGTGCGTGTGTGCGCACACGTGTGCAGCTGCGCGGGTGCAAAGTCACCGCATGTGCAAGTGCTGGTGTGGAGGGCCGTGAGGAGAATCCAGAGAAGAGGAAACAAACTGTGGCTTCAAAGCTAATGAGAATTGCAAAGACTGTAGTTCTGTTGAAGCTCCTACATCAGGTTTTGTGGGGTTTTGGTTTCTAAATTATCATAGGCCGTGGACACTAGGATTTAGCCTCATGGATTTTTGCTCTGGGTTATAGAGAAGTCTTCACTTGGCATCTCAGTTTACTGCATCTGGGAAAATGTGACAGACAATTACATATCCTTTTAGTTAAAAGTTGAACCAGGAGTGACATTTTAAAAATATAAAATAAATGTAGAGGGAGCTTGGCATAATGATTAAGCATAGAGATTCTGGAGCCATCCCGTCTGAATTTGAACCTAAGCTCTGTGCCCCTTGGGCAAGTCACTTATCTGCTCTATGCCTCAGCTTCCTTGTCAGTAAAATGGGTATGATAATAGAATCCACCTCAGGCTGTTGTAGGATTAAAGGAGTTCTTATTTGAAAAGCCCTTAGAATAGTGCCTGATACTTAATAAATGTTTATTACATTTTAAAATATTTTTAAGTGTGATTTTCATTTTCTCTGTTGCATGCCATAATACTCAGAAGTCATTCCACCAGACAACCCAGCGAAAGCAACTGAGTTTACAACCCAAGGGATTACAGGCAGGGGGGTAGATGTTTGTGAGGAAGATCAGATAAGCTATAGAAATATAGAAAAACTACCTTTTTTTTGCATATATGAGTGTGAGTATAGTGTGGTTTAAATACTTATCTTTACAACAAAAACATTTGTTCAAAAGATGATTATTGATAGGCAATAGCATGTAAAGTGTGCTAGATGCTTGGAGGGATAGAACGTTGAGTCGGACGAGGGTCCTCCATAGGCCTTGGGCTGAGTCCAGTACAGGAAGAGCTTGCTGAGCTCAGGTGTAATGTGTTGCATTGAAGGAGTGGTTGCATCTGATGTGAAAGTATCCAGCGAAGAGTTGGAAATGCAAGACTGGAGCTCAGAAGAGAAAAAGAGAGATGAAGATATTTGAGAACACGTCTATGATGACTAAAGCTACAGGATTGCCAAAGAAAGAGAGAGAAAAGGGTCAAGGTCACATTCATTAATTTGTTCAATGGACATGCACCAACTCCTTCTTGGTGCAGGTGTGGCAATCAGTGTGTACAAGGGCGTATCTGGAAGAGGCTGTGGTATTGCCCAAGGAAAGATCTAGAGTCTCACTTTGTTGTGTCCTTGTGTGGCACAGACCATTTGGGCTGGCCAAGTGCTAAGTCCTTCTCTTTTTCCTAAGCGTCTGGCAATACCACATTTTCCAGTCTCCCTCACACTGGAGTGGCCATGGGACCAAATTCTGTCCAGCAGCCCAAGCGTGTTTGCAATGTGGGCCACTTCCAGCCTAGACCCATATGTGTCTTTCAGTCCCCTTTTATCTTCTACATAAAAGCAAAATCGCTGTCTTTCCACAATTTCCAGCTTAACAAAGAAGACATGCTGAGGATCTAGACTGAATTACTGTGAGGCACCAGGTCCCTACCCACCCCCCAACCTGCAAGGACTATGATGTGAGGACACAGGTGAGAAACACACCTTTATTGCGAAACCACTAATATTTAGGATGTTTCCGCTTCAGCAACTAGTGTTATTATTTCCCTAATAAATGCACACTGAGATTGATCCTACTGACTGGCTCACACTAACCAAAGCCGGTGGGAGACTGGGGTAGCTACCAGAATGACAGTTTATTAATTCAGCTTGACAAATGTATCTGTCACTCAGACCAGAAATTCTCACATTGACAGGATCCAAGTCTCTCTCCCTGTTGTCAGGCTGCTTAGGAGCCAAACATACCCCAACATCACTTTATCTGCTTGCTATGAGCGATCAATGTCCAGGGACTGGAAATACATGAAGTTCATCCACTTGACATATTCTTGGTCAGCAGGAAGATCCAGATGGGAACGAGAAGCTGTTTGGGAAGCATGGAAACAAAACAAGGGAAGTTAGACACAACAAGGGCTTAAGGGCACAGAGCTAGGGGATTCTGAAGCATCTGTCTCCTGAGATCACTTTCCAGTGTGACTAAAAAGACTAAGGATCCCTGTCAGACAATTCTCAGAGGGATCCTGCCACTCCTATTTCCCCCTTTTTATGCTTTTGTAGATGCTACCTTTCCACTTCCATCCCCATTGGAAGGACACATTCTCTCACTAGCTGTGTTCATATGTTTAATCCGGGTACCATTCTGTCTCCTCCCACCATGTGCCCATTTTATAGCCCCCTATGTTGTGGCTGGGGGCCTTCCAAGGAGGGCCAACACCTGTCACCATCTTAGTGCTAGAATGTAGAGAGGAATGAAGTGGGCACTTGCTCTTCAGAGACTGACAGCCCCGAGCACAGGCAGGTTAGCACATGCACACCCAGGGTACAATGTAGTGTAAGGGTAATCATAGCAGCAGGTACAAGAAGCAGCTATAGCATGGAGAAGAGTATGGTTCACTCTTCTCAGGTGATGGGCATAAGAGGAAATGAGGGAAGGCTTCCTGTAGGAGGTGATAATTGAGCTGGAACACTGACGGTGATGTTCCAGAAAGGGGAAATATCATAGCAAAGGAACTAGGCTTAAAATGGCTTGGGGTGTCCAGGAAACTGTCACAAGTTGATTATATGGTGGAGTACAGGTGAGGCTCATAGCTTGCAAGGATGGAGTCAGGCAAGCCTGATGAGGTGGGCAGAGGTCTCTCACCATGCAGGGCCATTTAATGAAGAGCACCTGTGTATCGGTCGGCTAGGGCTGTTGTAGCAAAGTGCCACAAGCTTGGGGGCTTAAACAACAGACTTTATTGTCTCCCGCCTCTGGAGAGTAGAAGTCTAAGATCGAGGTGAGCACGGGGTTGGTTCCTTCTGAGGGCTGCGAGGGAAGGACCTGTTCCATGCCTCCTCTACTTCTGGTGCTTTGCTGGCAATGTCTACTGGTGGAACAGTATCCTGCCCTCTGCCTTCACCTTCACATCTGGTTCTCCCTGTGTGCATATCTGTGTCGAAACGTCCCCCTTTTCATGAGGACATGGTTATATTGGATTAGACTCCACACTGATGACCTTACTTTAACTCAATGACCTCTGTAAAGGCTCCACCCTCAAATAAGGCCACATTCTGAGTTGGGTTAGGACTCCAATGTGGAAATTTTGGCAGAACACAATTCAACCCATAACAACTGGCATTTAAAAGACAACTAAAGAAAAACAAGAAGAAGAACAACAACAAAAAGCTCAATCAGAAAAATAGGAAGACAATGCAGTGCCACAGAAGAGCAGGTCGAGGGGCCCCGGCCAGCAACGCTGATGACTCCCAGTGAGTGGAGACACCAAGTTCCAGCTCTGTCTCCTCTGCTTCCTTCTCTGTGCCTCAGTTTTCTTATTTGCAAGAGAGGGGTGATGGTTTCCCTTACAGGGTGGCTGTGAGGATTAAATGTGATTATGTCCATAAACTCTTAGCACATAGTAAGCACTCAATACACAGTGGCATAAAAAACTGGATGTAGTCACACACAGTGACCTCTTTAACAGGCACATGCTACATCATGTCAAAGGGCTTCCAGACTGGCATCAATTTACTCCCTACATACACAACATCATTTCAAAGCTGACACCTTGGGAGGCTGCTCTCACCTCACACCATGTGTAGAACTCGTTAAGTTCCATATTTGCTTCGTGAGACCAAAACCCATGGAAATGCACAAGTACTAAACGTGTGAATTATGGCTGCGAAATAGGATTTCAAAACATTCCCCTCTTGTACTTTTTGGAAATTAAACATCTGATTTGACACCTCATGAATCGTTTTCTCCAGGTTGTTTGGTTTGGATTTAGCTTGGTAACGGATCTGCCCAGGAGAGCAAAACAAAAACCTGCCTTTCCCTGTGCGTCCAGCTGGTGAGATGTCCGAGAGGCAAGTAAGTACCTTCCCTTTCAACCATTCCTACTGTAGAAGAAATACCAAGATCCTTCATTCAGCATAGTGACTGTTTTTTCTTGGACTCAGGTAAGAACAGTTTAAATGCCACACAAACTGCTTTGGAAATGTATTTTCATATTCATGGCACACTCAGGGAGCTTACAATAAGCATCCACATTGTAGCTCATGCTATTAAATCAACTCAGTGTCCCAGGGCTGGTCTACATCTTTGAAACCTTTCCAGCCTCAGGCTCCTGCACCTGGCGTGCTTAAGGAGCCCTGAACAGGAGCCTTGTACCCTCAGGGGAAACCTGTTTATGTAGTACTTCTGAAAGACACAAATATACTGAAACATGCTCATTGTCTAAACATCTGTGAGATACAGTTCCCAGTGTCAATTTCTTTTTCTTTCAAAACAGCTTTACTATATTTTCTGTAGGTCCTAATCCTCTTGCCTGTGAGGTTAGAATCACCCTTTTGCTTTGCCTGCCCTCAACTACTTCAAGCATATTTATGAGTAGCCTGTTTGGAAGGAAAGGCAGATTCCCAGGTACTGCCAATCATCCTCAGTTACTGACATTCCTGCTACTAGCTTGAATGTGCTGGAGAGGAGAAAGAACCGCTAGGGAAACCCTCCATGCTGGCTGCTTCAGCTATAGGCTTTCTGAGTCATGGATCTTGAGGCCAAGGAAATGCATTGATAAATGTTTATTTGCTTCTTCCATCTCTTCCTGTCTTTCTAGCCTCACTCCTCCCTAGGTTAGGGTCCCCCACTTGCCTGGATTCCTGCAATAGCATCTGAATGGTCTCCCCTTCTCCATGTCAATGTCTTTGTCAACTTGAACCCTCAAGGCCCGCCTTGACCTTGGGTTTCTGGACACTCATTGGCCTCCATTACCACCAGAATAAAGTCCAAACATCTTCACATATTCAAATGTGAGCCCAAAGTATACCCCAAACTCTCATTCCTTGAGATTGATTCATACACCATTTGCTTTAGGCAGGTGTAGCTGCCTTTCCATAGGTACCTGTACCATGGTGTGTGCTTTGAAAATTCTCTTTACTCTGCGTGGAAGGCAGGACCCATCTCCCTCAGAGCTCAGCCTGGCTCTTCCAAGAAGGCTTTCCTGACATCTCTAGTCATTGAATTCCTCTCCTGGGGTTTATATCACTTTCTACTTTGTATCCTATTTATTTCTGTATCTGCTCGGCTTTCTTCTGGAATGTGAACTTCTGAGTATAGAGATATGTCTGATTCATATCTCCCAAGTATCTGACAGTGTCTTACATGCACAGTAAACACAAATAAATGTTTGAGGGTGACTAAATGCTAGACTAATGGATGAAGGGAAAACCTCAACAATCTTCACTGTGCATTGTGTGCCCAGGTACAACCTTCAAGCACACTTTGATAAGCAATGCTTCATGCAGATCTGCCAGATAATTTACCCCCTGAGACAGCTTTCTTTTGCTTTCTCTTATATATTCTTAGCACAGTCCCCATGGTAATAGTCCCTTTTCTGAAAGCAAGACAGTGTGTGGGGGAGGCAAGGAGGTGAGTGGCGTTTTTCTGTCTGACTTGTCCTGCTGTTACTTCAAGTTCATTGCTTGCATTTTGTCTTGGTTTTGATGAACTAAGTTTCTTATCAACTATTTTGTTTTCTGGAAGCTCTGCTGAGATACTTTTGAAGGCAGCTCACAGCTTCTGCTGTTCTAGGCCCCAGAAATCTACCCTTATTTGGGACACTGTGACTTTCCTCATGCAAGGCGGGAGGGCTCCATTTAGTTTTTGCATCCCCCTCTGTGAACACCAGGTTCCCAGGGACAGAGCTGGCTATGGAGAGCAGCAACCTGGAGTAAGCACTCTGGGTGCTGTGTTAGTGTATGCATCTGTGTGTGTGTTTGCACATGTTTGCGCATGTGTGTGCATGTATGAATGTAGAGATGTGGGCTGGGTAGAGGTAATGCCAGGCAAGAATGAGCAAGACACTAGATGCTAACTTAACAGCTATCGGTGGAACAAAGAAGAGGCAGTGTCTACTGATGCCAAAAAGAAGATCTGGGCTCCAGATAGTGCCAATCAACCCACAAACATTAACAATTCAGTCAAAGTGAGTGAAGCATAACCCTCAGCCACAATATCCCCAGACTACATATTTGACATGGTGATTTCCTTTCCTTTTTAATGCTCATTTTAGCCTTTGATACTGCTTCTTACATTCTGTCACTTGAATTAATGGTCTTGGAGAAAGAAGAAGGAAGAGTTACGATAGAATTTGCGTATCCTTCCCTCTCCTCTCTATTCTCATTCTACCCTCTTCCCAATGTTCGGGACTATGCTGCCTGGAAGAAGTTCAGAATGTTCTCTATCGTTCAGGTTCTGTGTCTCTTTTTCTCTCTTAGAAGAGAATCTCTTCTAAAGTGCTGAATTAACGAGTCATTGTCTACTCACAATCTTAATACAGTGTCCAGAAGTCTCTTTCAGAGAGAAAATGCAAAGGGAGTAAAAGTTAGGGTACCTGGAGCCCCCGATCCTTCTGATTGTCCCTTTACAGTAGGGCTGCTTAAGCTCTTGGTTTGTCTGTTGCCAAGTGCCGTTACATTACTTGAATCTGAATGCTCTTTCTCTGCCCCCTCCCGCCTCAAGATGCCCATGTCCTAAGACCGCCCCCGCCCCATCACATGGCATGCTCGCCAGGGAGCATCCCCCAAGGCTCCACCCTGGGGAGTGCCCCATGCTTCATACAGTCTTCTCACAATCACAATGTTCTTGAACATAGTCCCAACCCCTTTAAGTTGTCTGGATAGGTAGTCTGGTAAACTCATTCAGAATCGAGTTTGATGGCCAATAAGTTTAAGGAATCTCCTTTCACCTTAAATATACATTTAAAATAGGGGTCTTTGCTTAGTTAACTCCAAGAAGAAAGGAGTAGTATGATACATTCTGTCTGAACAAATTGTGTGTGTGCGCGCACGTGTGTGTGTGTGTGTGAGAGAGAGAGAGTACAGAGAGAGAGAGAGAGAGAGAGAGGGAGAGAGAGAGAGAAAGAGATAGAGACAAAGATAGGAACAGAGACAGAGAGACAGAGAAAGAAAGGGTGAAACCAAAGGGCTTTTGGCATCCTTTAAATTGTGCCTTCATCACACCTAACTTTAGGATCTGTCATGGGAAGGAACTGTGTGGATGTTGTTTTTACCTGGTAAGTATAGACCACTGAGTAGCAAACATAATGGGGAAGCAAGGACATGGTGGGAGATGTCTGCAGTTGATTGGCAGTGTGAGGACCCCACCCCTACACCCACGCCAGATGCCTCTGCCACGCACCTGCTGGTGCTGTGGCCCTTGGAGCTGGAGTGGTGGAAGAAATAATGTTTGTAAATGTGCTAAACACTTATTCCTTTGCTAGTCGGTAGCAGAGGTGTCCTCCACATCCATTAGTAGAGTTGCATCGGATTTTGTCATGTATGTTCATCTAAATTTTGAATATACCACTGCCTTCTATTAGGCTACTTAGTCAAGTTCCCTGCAAAACTTATAAAACACTAAATCTATTTCATTTTAAATGGTATAAAGCAAATTTTTTGTTTGCTAGCTTTTCATGAAATTTTATAATGGAAGTCCTGAAAAATGTCTCTAAGACTAATTAGTGGCAATGATGGAGGTGTGAGAATGGCATTCTGTCTCGGTTATTTACAAAAACAGAGTTTGGTACTCTTTAAAACAAGATAGCTAAAACTAAGCTAAAGGCGCTAGATTAAAATTAGAAGACTGGAATTAAAGATGCTTGTGGGAAGATCGAGCTTGACAGTGGCATATCTTCAATCTCAAGCACCTAGATCCCCAAATTTTAAAATATGAGTAGAGCAATGCAAAGTCATTCTTGTCTGTTTGGTATCATTTTTCACCAAAAAATTTCTCATGAAGGTAACAACAATGTAAAAAAATAGGTCTTTGAGAGAGATTTTTCCCCTAAAAATAACCATATCACATTTCATCTAATTGATTTAATGTTATGAAGCTATTTAACATCAAATATTTCATTTTATCTTCATAAATCTTCTAAGACAAATTTTCTCATCCCCATTTGACAGGTAGGAAACAGATACCAGATAAGAAAGAAAGGGCTAGAATCTAGATTTTTTTTGATTCCCATTTTGTATTACTTTCAGTAGTTCACAAAAGAAAAGAAAAAGTAGCAGCGATGGTTGAGAAAGTCTTAGCAGAGGTCCACATATCCTAAGCGTGGAGGTGATGTGACTGGTAGTAGTACGCAGATGCTCCTTGACTTACCATGAAGTTACATCCCAACAAACCAATCGTGAGTTGAAAATGTAAGTTGAAAATGCACTTAATACACCTAATCTTCCAAATAGCATAGCTTATCCTATCCTTCCTTAAGCATGCTCAGAGTACTTAAATTAGCCTACAGTTGGGCAAAATCATTTAACAAAAAGCCTATTTTGTAATAAAGTGTTGAATATTTCATGTAAGAGTATTGTACCACATATTTCTAGCCCTGGAAAAGAGAACAATTCAAAATTTTCTCACTTTCTCACCATAGCAAAGTCACAAAATCGAAAGTTGAACCATCATAAGTCAGGGACAGTCTGTACAACTAAAGAGTTCAAGTTCAGATTTTTTTCCACTTTTAGGTAATTTTCTGGTCATAGTTTGGTAGTCTAATATAGTGATAAATAACTTTTTACTTAAAATTTCTTTCATAAAGCAGAAACTAAAATTATTATAACAAATGCACTTTTATATATTGATAGTAAATACCTACCTATACTTGGGGACTTACTAGGATAACACTAATCTATTATCAACCAAAGCTTAATTTAGCCCCCAACTTTTCAGATTTCTGGGTTATCCTGGGGCTCTAATACTTGAGGTTGCATTATGATATAGTTTGGATATCTCTTCCCTCCAAATCTCATGTTGAAATTTTATCCCCAGTGTTGGAGGTGGGGCCTAATGGGAGGTGTTTGTGTCATGGGGGAGGATCCCTCATGAACGGCTTGGTGCTGTCCTCATGGTAATGAGTTAAGTTCTCACTCTAGCATTCCCAGAAGAACTGATTGTTAAAAAGAACACCTGGCACCTTCTTCCCTCTCTCCTCCTCTCTTGCCACGTGAGGCCTTCTTCCCTTTGCTTTCCACCATGAGTAGAAGCAGCTCAAGGCCCTTACCAGATGCAGCTACTGGCACCATGCTGCTTATACAGCCTGCAGAACCATGAGCTAAATAAAACTCTTTTCTTTATAAATTTCCCAGCCTCGGATATTCCTTTATAGAAACACAAATGGACTTAGACATCTTAGTTTTAAGATTCTTCTTAAAACACATCAAGGTGTTAGATTTACATGTTAGTTAACTCTGAAATACTAAGTTCATGAATCTTGTTTTCTTTCTTTGTTGTTTATTTAGATTTCCTCATTTTTCACAAGGGGAATAGATTGTACTTGTTTAACGGAAAAATATTTTTAAGATACCATTTTAGATAAGCAAAATTTTAAATAGAAAAAAGAAAGGAAGGAAGGAAGGCAGAAAGAAAAGAAGGAAGAAGGAAGGAAGGCGGGCAACTAGGCAGGAAGGAAAAGAAAAGAAAGAAAAAGCAGAAAAAGAAAGAGGAGAAACAGAAAGCAAGAAAAGACTCTAGCCCAGGCTGTGAGAAGTACATAGCTGTGCTGCAGCCCTGGCCACGCTGAGCCTGCAGAAGCAGCCCCCAGCCCTGCGTGAGAGTGATATTTCCATAAAGGAATACACAATCTGTCAATCATCCTGGGCAAAGGCTAATTCTGGATCTGAAAATGAGGCAGCCTCCGTTTGGGGGTTAAGTTGGTCCTTTCCTCTAAGGCACAGAGATTCCAGAGTTCTGATGGGTAGGAGTTGCACTGGGAGGAAGGCTGGCATAAGTTGGGGGTCTACAGACCCTGAGTTGACACACCCAGTAGCAACTTAAGGGTGGAACCTGCAGAAGCCCCTTAACTGGGCTAGCGTGAGGACATGTTAACTGCAGACTGGTGTTCCTGGAGAGCAGTGACATCATGACGACAGTGGGCAGTAAGGCACAGTGAAGTGCTAGGTGAGAAGCCAGCCAGTATGGAGGAACGGGGTCGGGGATGCTCGCGAAAGCAAGAGACCTGCCTGGGAAAGTGCAGCCAGGAGACCCCCAGGGGCCAGCTATTTCCTGGGACTCACACTGGTGGGGTGAGGGCAGGGGCTCACATCATGAAAAGTTAGATATAAAAAGCAAACATAACATTCTCTCATGGCTCAGACTGGGGAGACCTGGGACATAAGTGGTGGGGCCTGAGCATGGGTAAAGACAGAGTGAAAGGAAATGCATCAAAATGTGGAATGAAAATACATAGAAATTGTTTAATTATGGGCGATTTCTTTTTTCTTTTCTTTTTTTTTCCCTGTAATTTCCAAGTCATGCACAATTCCTTTCACAATTACAAATGTCAGCATGTTGTAAAAGTCATTTTTTGTGTTTGGTCTCAACCCTGAGGCACTGCTCGGTCATGGTATCCTTGCAGCCTCTCCTAGAATTATTCCTTTGCCTTTCTCACGTGTCTGCTTCTAATGTGACAACGTGCAAGCTGTGGGTCCTTCAGAGCTCTCTCCTTTCCTTCAGAGCTTTTCTTTCTACACGGAAGAAGAACAAGGGAGAATAAACTGTACTCAGAAAAGGCCAAGCCAATCATTTGGTAAAACAATCAGGAACTATAATGTCTGTTGACAGTACCCTTCAAAGGATCTAGAAATGTTTTAACCAGCACAGCATATTTTAATGACTCAGTATATATTTGTGAAATGAATAATAAAATCAATAATACATTTATTAATTCTCTAAGTAATTACATGGTGAGTATTACTGAAAATTTAAATATTGACTGGGCAGCAATAGTTCTGCCACCTATAATATTTTTTATGACTGTAGAGTAAGGTTTACCTAGAAAAGCTCGAGGGGCCTGTGCTATATTATACAGTTATGCTAGCGGCATGTGGCTACTGAGCACCTCAAAGGTGAGTAGAACACACTATGACATACCCTAAGTGTAAAATACACACTGGATTTTGAATTATCTCATTAACAATTTTTTTAAAAATTTTGATTACATGTTGAAATAATAGTACTTTGGATATGTTGTGTTAAGTTGAATATATTATTAAAATTAATTTTGCTGGTTTTTTTTTTTACTTTGAAAACTATGGCAACTAAAAACTTTAAATTGCATATGTGGCTTCTACTATTTTTCTGTTGGATAGCACTATTATAGCATTAAAATTTTTAAAGGGAGGGCTTTAACACATAGTTTTACTGTGATTTTTATTGTAGTGCTGAAAATCTCCTTCTTCATCCTTCTGCCATAGCTGGTATTGTAAATTCTCATTTCTGCTCTTGTCAATGTAAGGATTATTTGGAGTAAAAAGATAATAAGGTCAGGCAGCAATATGAAAGCAATGCCAGGTATATCGATTGCAGAACTTGAGATATGTTAGAAGACCAGGGACGAAAAGCCAAAGAATGTTATTTAGAGAAGCTGATTGGAAGGTAGTGAGGCTGTGGATGCAGAGAACACAGAGTATATGACCTGCCGTGAACCTCTGAATATATGTCCAGGAGGAAGGAACTATCGTTTAGAAAGGTTGTTGTGAGTTGGTGCAGTGGAGTACTGTATTTTCCGGCATGATTAATCATTTGGTATCTAAAAATCCTATAGATCTCTTTTCAAAAAAAAAGGACCATCTGTACTTGAGGTACTTTTCAAAAACTCTAATCTGAACCTACTGTCAAACCTTGATTAAGATGAATGATGTATCTGTGGACTGCCAAAGCAAATACTAACCATTTATCTGATAGCATTCTGGGTAACAACTGTAATAGATCTGGATCATGTAAGTCCAGTGCCTCATCAAAATGTCCTAACTTAACCATAATCATATACCATTATTTTCAATCAACAATTGACATAAGAAATGACCATGTGAAATACATGTGAAATGTTGCAAAATAGATATTGTCCATTTGGTTTCTCAAAGTCTCTATGATTAGGATCCATATGAATAATTTGTCCTTGACTTTATAACCTGTAAAAAAAAGGTGTTCTCTCCTTAAAAACTAATATCATTCCTTCTACTAGACAAAAAGATCCCATGACACTGCTCTTTTGCCTTGGGTAATCATCAGCTCAGAATTAATTTAGTGCTTAATTGTGGTAATTATCTAATTTCTGGTTTTTGATAAAATTATCTTTCTCTAGCTTCTTCTCACTCTCTTATTTTTATTTGAAATACCCTGGATACATAATTATAGTGGTGTTTCTTAGTGGGCTGGGGCTCATGTTCATCTACCCTGGTGTGTGGAGTAGCCACCAACACCCTTAACCCCCAATCTGCCCGTACGTGATCCTAGGGAAAGCTTAACTCTGTCTTCAGTAGAGGTGCAGCCATGTATATATAGACTTTTCTGACTGAGTGTGTTGGGAGAAAAAATATTTGGGCTATTTTTTCCTTCCCTTGAATTAAGGTTGGACTATATACATATACAGGCTTCTCTTAACATGCCATATCTCTATTTGCCCCCATATGAGTGAAAGAATGAAGAATGAATGCTACCTGAAATTGGAGATGTTGTTTGTCTTGTTCATGCCTCTATCCTCAGCACCTAGGACAGTGCCAGGCATAGAGAAGATTCTTAACAAATATTTGTTAATCCATTCATTTACTCATCCATGCATGTCTTAGGTGGGGCTCCCCAGGAGAGACTTTCAGATGGATAGTTTATTGAGAAGAGTCTTTGGGATCAATACCTGCAGGCAGGGAAGGATGTAGACTTGAACAGAAGGAGGAATTAAACCATGATGCAATTGTAACAGAGCTTCGGCCAATCCCACAGAAACTCTGGAGCTGGAATGACCATTAAGGGTTGTCCCGCCCTAAGGCAAGGGGGCTGGTCCTCTTTACCTCCTACGTCAACAAGTCATTGCATGCAAGCTGCCCCTGCAAATGGGCTGTGCCATGGCTCTCTCTAGTCAGGTTGCTTCCTGGGCTGAGACTCAGCTGTGAGCAGTTGACAGCCAACACTCTTAGCCTCATCCCAAAGGGGGCTGGGGAGTCTGGGCTATACACCACATCATCCACTACAATTCAACTCCTACCGTGTGCCAAGGACTGTTCTGGATGCTGATGATACAGCAATGAACTAAAGGAACAAAAAGCTTGGCCTCGTGGAGCTTGCATGCTATTAGATGAATGAATTGGTCAATCTGTCGATCTCTACGCACATTGTCTGTATCAGAACCTTCTCCTCACCCTAACAGTACATCTTTTGAATTGTAAACAGTTGAAGGACCTTGATCTTCAAAAAGCAGAATAAAGAGACAAAATCTCAGAGTACTTTGATGGAAGTATAAGTTTGTCAGGGCTAAGCTCCTTGTTGCAGAGGGGAGGTGCCAGGGCCTCATTTCATCATCCTATCCTGTTGGCGTAACTTGCAGGGTGTTACATTAACTGTCTTTGGGGGCCTTCTGTGTGCCATGAGGTTTGGGATGAGGATCAGTGCCCTCCTCAAACCTACCATTTCATGGAGAACGTGGACAGGCACAGCAACAACTACAGCAGAATGTGATGGGAATTCGGGGGCAATGGGAGCACCTGGGACGGGTCTGGCAGGACTTGGTGATTTGTTGGCAGAGGGAGTATGGAGGCTTCCTGGAGAAAGAAATGTCAAAGTTGAAACTTGAGTGATGAGTGAGAATTATCCAGGAAAAGAAGGTGGAAGATGTGTTCTAGACAGGAATGCAGCAACACGATGGCACTGAAATGCATGTAGTCAAGGGTGACCAGAACAAAGAGAGTAAGGAGGGAAGGTAGTATGAGAAGGGCTGCAGATGCAGGAGGGGTCGGATCAGAAAGAACCTCATAAGCCTTGTTGTGATACATGGAGTTCATTCAAGTATTTTTAAAAGCAGATCTTGATACCTTCAGTGGGTGTCCTACCACCCCCTAAAACCTTATAAGCAAGCAACAATGTCATTGTCTTTAGGTTAAAACAAAGACACACATCACACACACAACCTATCTCTTTATTCATATTTTATCATTCTTTTAATTTATCTTTTACCTAACTTTCTATTTCTATCTATTTATCTATCAAGGTAGGATATACATATTTTCAGTCATCCTGGGCTTTATCATTTCTATGACATGCTTAAATTCTCCCTTTTTCTGAGAAACTGTCTTTTAAAACCCATGTGCCAAGGATCACTAGTTCTAAGAGATGCTATGACAAAAGAAGAAGGAAGGAATCTTGGGTCATATGTGTCTGCTTCTTGGAGAATCAAAACCCACATCAAGCTCTGGGAAATCCTGCAGAAAATAAATATATTTTGGTTGTTTGGACTACTGTTTCTCAAAAGTACTTTACCAAAGAATTTACCCCATCACTTTGTGGTTGTCTTGTTTTTGTGCATTTTGTAGTCTACCTATCGATGTCCCTAGAACAGGGAGAGGAGAGTGCTGTTGAGAGATGCCCTCCTGACATCTGTCCCTTCAGCTTCTCTACCATTGTCTCCTTCTGGTCCATTATGTCATGCATGATGCCTGCAATCTCATCTACCTCCTTAGTGTCTGTCTCTCCAATCCGCAGTCCGTCATGCTACAGGGGCTTCTGATTCTTAAAATAAAGTTTATTTGAGTACTTCCCTTATTCAAGAAGCTGTCTGCTTCCTGACCCACCACATCTACCTGCCACAGCCTCACAGTCAAGGTTTTGTGTGAAAGCCCCCAGACTTCACGCTAGGAGGAGAGTTCTCGCCCCTGTCAAGCCGGTCTGCCTGTTGTCTCCCCCGAGCATGAGTGGCTCATTTCTTCCTTTGCGGATATGACGTCTCCTGCTCCTCTCTGACAAATTGTGTCTTACCTCCCTTAAAGTCCGTTCCAAAACTCATTTTCTCCAGAATCCTTTTCTATACTAGCACAACTCTATTTTATCTCTTTAACACATCAGTACTTATGTATTCCTGGGGAGGAGACTTAGACAACATTGGAAGATATAACTGAATGAGAATAGTGCCTGACACATAGTAGGTGTTGTTTTCTTTTTTAAGCAATTCCTATGTCAATGATAAATACTAAATATTATAAGTTATAGCAACAACACGACAAGGATAAATGCATTCCTTGCTAATAATAAACCTCATTCATGGCATCCTTAAGTTCGAAGAGAAAGAAGAGATTATCTGCTCTAAGCATCTCATTTTCAAGATGAGCTAACTGAAGCATGGTGACATTAAATGAATTTTCTAAGGTCACATATGTGGCCAAACTGGGAAAAAAGACTCAGATCACTTGATTCTGAACCCAATACACTATTCACTTCCCCATGCTAACTCTCTCAATAACCAGTTGTGCCTGTGGACAAACGGCCCCCAAGTCATTCCGTGGGAGGTGCCAGATGACACGAACTTGAGTATTTAAGTATTGAGTATTGAGTATTTAAGAGAAGACCTTGGGTTGTCATATTCAGAGAAAATGAGGGACAGTGGAGGCTCGAATCAAAGAATTGGCAAGATTTAGGAAGGCGGGGGTCATGAGATGAGACAGGGCAAGCATTTCATTACCCCGGAAGTGAAAGGAAGCAAAGGTTTGGAAATGAGAGAGCGCGAGGTATGTTCAGAAGACGTAGGCAGTCAGGCTGGAGATAAGAAACGAGGCCAGCAGGTAGCCTATCCCATCTCTGCACCTCAGGCCCTTCCTCATGTGTCAGACAATGAGACTTTTGTTTCTATGACTGGAACATTAAAACTTGACTCCCGAAGAGAGTTCTATAACAAAGGCCCTGAACGTTTTCTCAGGGAGAGAAGGAGCCGTTCATTCACTGCCACGCGGCTGTCCCAAAGAGGCCTGCTGCGTTTGCTTTGTTTGCCAAGAACGAGAGGCTGGCTCCAGGATCCCACTCCTAACTTGGCCAGCACGCACTCCTTTCTCTTGCTGCGAATACTCACACGAGAACATCGCAGCTATTTTAGGTACTTTGCGTAAGGAGAACCTTCTCAGATGATGCTGGGGCTCCTTGTATTCTTGTAATTAGCTGGTGGTGGCAACTTTCGGGATGAGGTGCCTGCTGGTGATTAAATTCTGATGAATAGTTAAGACCAGAAGTATTCCAGGAGAGCAGAGCTCTGCAGAGGGTCACTGTGCACTGGCCTTGTGAGTGTGACCTACCGCACGTGTGTTTGGCGGCACATGCAGGTTCCGTGACTGCCGTGGAGTACAAACGCATTGGCATCGAGGGATAATATCAGTGATATTGAATGTTGTCAAAAAGTAACGCACTCCCATCAGCAGGGGAATCTGGGCAATCCAAAATCATTTGTCCACACGCACAACAAAGCCGATACAAGACATTCATTTCCAAAGTGGAAAATGTTTATTCTGTGTCATTCTCCCCAGACGAAGCCCTCACTCGCCTAATACTAGATGACAAATTATGCCGCTGCTCTTCTGTTGGGCACGGGTACAAAACAGGAGCAGAAGAGCAGTTGCTACAGATGGCGTACGTAATCCCTACCCCAATCGACTCAGAGCACTCTCTTCTTTTTTGTGCGTCATAAATCAGATGACATGAGAAGTCATTTTAAAAATGAGTCCCTGCACTGATATAAATAAGTTCAGTTGTCTCAGGCAGCCAAGCGTAGGTTTCAATGAAAAAAAAAAAAGAAAACCATCACCACTTTATATGTGATATTAGTACAAGGGGTGGCATTCGAATGTGATCACTGAGAAGTTTGGAATTCCAGAAAAACTGGCCATTTCTGAGTAATACGTGAATAAGAAGTAAAGAACCTACCAGCTCTTTACCTGGTGCTCTGTAACAATAACACACTGTGGGTGATTCATGTTCTCTATTTGCTATTTTCTGAGTGACTTTAAAAATTCAAATAACATCCACAGACTGGGAAACCAGTGAGGACTAGACAAGTTGTCACTGTCCTTCATACATGGACCTTTGATGTGGCCCTGGTCTCCAGCTAATGTTCTCGTGGCTTTCTCACTGTGAGTGAACACTTCTTGGTTGCCATTATTTCTGGCTTTTCTGGAACAGGGACACATTCCCAATAAGCCACCCTATAACTCATGTAGCAGGTTTGTGATAGGAAACAACTGTTTTCCCATTTTGTGCCTCTGTGCCTGTGTCCCTCTGTTGGTTTGCTGGTGATTCGTGAGTTATTTGGGACTAGGAGTCAGCTTTGCCCTCCTGCTCATTATAGATATCAGTAACCCACCACCCCCCAAACCCAGATCCTGGACTCACAAACTTCTGCCATATCTCTTGATGCCAAGTGACTATTAGCACTTCCATCTGTGGCCTAATACTTTGGTCTCCTCTGATTTTTCTCTTCCTATCACATAGAGCTTCTTGATCTCTGAGTCAGGCTCTCCCTATCTGTCCACTCCAATGCCTGCCAAAGCTCAGTTTCAGTGGCCAAGATTTTAGGATACAACTGCTGCCTTTGTTTTAATTTTTCTTCCTAAACATTCTTTTAGCTTTAGGTATTGCCTTACTCCTTCCAATATTTATTTGCTCATTCAAAAACATTTATGGTTTCTATGTTGTGCCAGGCACTGAAACTGGCAGAAAGAAGAAGAAGACACAGCTCTTTCCCTGAACAAGCTCACAGTCTAAGGCCACACTTCATATAATATTACATTCATATAAGACTTTAAAAGTTCACAAAGAACTTTCCCATGTGTTTCTTGACCATTGTGCTTTAAGCTACAGATAGATTAATTGACTTTCCATATTCAAGACCACAGCTATTCTAAAGGAGTCATGATACTAAGTTTCCCATGATGTAATTCAGATTCGTATTGGAGAGAAACATTATGAAGTAATGGATGTGGGAAAGCCGTCAGCCAGAATCATTGCCCTTTTCAACATGCAAGAATTCATACAGGAGAGAAATGTTATAAATGTTTAGTTGCCTGAGCAAACTGGTTTCTTGACCTGTATTAGCTAGTGAATTTTCTATTTAACGAGGCCTCAATTCAGGACCATTTGAGATCTTAATACCAGATTCATCTCTTCCAAATTGAGAGAATGTGCAATTTATGCTCTTAAAATGTGATTTATATAAGTAGCGTAGCACAGTCACAGTTGTTAAGCCTGCACAAAATCCAGTGAGATCATATAATTTTATTATTATGTTTTTGCACATTTTGGTGACAGCTGACACATGATAAATATTCAGTGCGATCAGATGAAGCATAGCTATGCCATTGGGAAGTATGAAAACACCTAAAGGTGTTCTGTTGTCTGTTTGGTCAACTGAAAAACATACTTCTGAGAATTCAAGAAAAAGTTGTCAATGATATCAAGTGCCAAATCCAGAAAGTTGAGATGATAATGCCACTTCATGGAATTATTTTTTAACTCAATACTCTAGGCTGTTTGTTTACCTTTAGGTCATTTGCTGGTGTAACAGGGATCGTCGCCTGCAGGTGCGGGTTAGCACCATGGATGAAATCTTGAGCTCAACAGGTGGGTGGACAGGATGGAAACAGGGAAACTAAGATCAAAGCCTTTACTGCATCTTGGCAATGGGGGGATGCTCAGACTCCTCAAGACAACTTTAAAGATGATTCTTTAGCTAGAAAAATATAATTGGCTCCTGAATAGATACATGTATAAGAGCAACTTGTGTTGTCAGTCGTAATCACACATCATCTTATTGTTCTGATATGTCTGTTCAAGCTCAAAATTTGGGAAGCACCCAGTAAATTATTTCAGAATTCCATCTCCTCCTTTATAATTCAGTCTTTAAATCTGGAATTAGAAAATGTTCGTGAAATAACCTATCTATTGTTCACCATGGCGACTGCAGTTAATAATAGTATTATTGTATACTTGAAAACTACTGAGAGTAGATTCTAAGTGTTCTCACCACAAAAAAATAAAAACTTATTGAGGTAATGCAGATGCTAAATAGTTTAATTTAACTATTCCATAATGTATGCATATATCAAAACATGTTGTATGCTATATGCATATGTATAATTTTTCCTCGTCCATTAAAAATTTAAAATAAAATAAATTTTTAAAAAATGCATTTTTAAAAAATGAATTCCAATTCACAATGGCCACAGTAACTAAAAAGTACCCAAGAATAAATTATACTGAAGGAAGCAAAAGGAAATTTGAATAAGTGAAGAAACAGACAAGAATGTAATGACTCAATATTAGAAAGATGAAAGTTTTTTCTAAATTTATCTTCAAATACCATGAATTCCTAGTCAAAATTTCTCACAGAAGAGTATATGTGCAACAATAGTTAAGGTGATTTATATAATATCAAAGTATGGTATTATAAAGTATAATAATGAAAATAAAGTGATTGTAGCTTAAAATTAGATAAAAGACCACAGAACAGACTAGAGAGTCCAGGTAAATATACATATGTATAGCAATATATATGATTTTAGTATATAAGACCAATAGTTTCAACTCAGCAGAGAAGGCATTAACAGTTCAGTAAAGGCGTTAACTGATTATCCACTCACAAAAGTAAATTCTTGATGGAGTAAAGAGCCATATGTGTGCATGTACATGTGTGCACATGAGCTGCACACAGTTATTCTGCGAAGTATTTGTACATGTGCACAGGGAGGCTTGTACAAGGAGAGTCATTTCATAATCATTTTAATAAGGAAATATCAGAAACAATATTCATTATGGCTAGAGTTGTGAAACAAATTATAGCATATCCAAATATGGAATGTTATGCAGTAGACAAAAGGATGAAGAGTATTCACATGCAATCACATTAAAAGATCTCAGAGTCATACCGTTGAGAATAGATGCAAGTTATAAAAAATGTCCAATGTTATACTATTTATGTAAATCAATTTAAAGAAATCATTCCACACAAAACTCTACTGATTATGTATAAATATATATGTATATCTGCACACAGAATTCTACTAATTATGTTTATATACATACACACACACACACATGCATATCTACACAAAATTCTACTGAGAGTTTTAATCATATATATTTATATCATATATATAAAAGTTAACTACAGTGTTTTCATTTGAGGTGTAGACTAATCCAGGTTTTCAGGCCACATGGCAGAAAATTACTTTGTGCTTCAAGTATTACATGAATATGCCATATTGCCATTACATTTCCTAGGCAGAATAATGAGAAGAGTGGATCTTATCCATCTTAGAAGAATCTCTGGAAATTAAAGATCAAGATATTGAGGTCTAATGAATGAATTGAGTTATGGAAGGCTAAACTCCACTAGCATTTTTTATCACTTTCTGGTTAAACATTTTGGAAAAATAAATATAAGGGGCGAGAAGGAAAGAGGAAGAACTGGTCATTTTGTTCCTGTAAAAACCATAGATTGCTCTGGCATAATCATTCACATTCTACTTTTCTATATTATTAGAACATATATTATTCTAAGGTTTTGTTTGAATGTCAACTTCAGTGATCACAAGAGTGCACAGAGCGGTTCTGCAAATTCTCTTTTGTTCTTAAAAGAAGTGTCAACTTAATGCTTCATCTAATATGTATGGTCAGGACATATTTATTGATTGATCAGAACAATGTCTTTAGGTTAAGGACTCAAGGATTATTTCCCCAGCTGTATGATTACCAAAGGGAAGGAGCTTGATCCTACTCCGCCTCTCCATGAGATGCCTTAAAGTAATTCTGCATCCTACAGAGTTCCCTTACTTGTTTAATGTGGCTTGTTTCGCATAGCGATAACCATGGTTAAGAATTTCTGATGTCCTCTTGCATCTTTAACCTCATTCACTCAGAGGAAGCATTTGTCAGATCTCCTAGTTTAAGTCCATGGAAGCTGGTCTTGGAAAGGGTAAGGGCCACGAAATATTTTAGCTTTGACACTGAGATGAACTCCTAGAGTTTGAAAACCACTGAAATCATACTCTGAAATACAGATGTATTGAAGACTTAACTACTAAATTGAGAAATGAACAAATACTGAAATATACTTAATCCTTCTCAAAAGACAGCCAGTTTTAGCATCTTAGTATCTTGTAACAAGATGGCTTTAAAAATTTAAGAAGTGCTTCTCGGTGCTAATGAAAAATAATCCTGTAGCCTGCATGCCGTGAATCTTCTGATTTGTTTTCTGCAATAATACAGAGAGGAGGTATTTGTTTGCAAACAGATCCTTCTCCATTCTTGCCTTCCAGCTACCTGATGCCTCGGTTTATTTCCTCAGCGATTAATCAGGTCATCAGAACTCTAACACAGCCCTCCCCCGTTCTCATATTAAAGAGATAGGACAAGCTAATTTTTACCACATGTATGTTCCACCTTGCTCATTGGCCAGTTTGTTTCTCAGCAAATAGGCTTGAGGTTTTGCAGCTTTTTGTTATATAGAATACTATGGGACACACTTGGAGTGCAGCTCATAGCTCTGCTAATCTAGGCTTCTAGAAAGGTTTTATTTCTCTCTCTTAAATCCTCCACTGCAAAGACTTTATTTTCCAGCATAGTACATTCAAGGGACCATTCATGTAACTTCCACTTAAACTTTTAATAAGCATCTAAAATAAAATGGTCAAAATCAGAGCATTTGAGTCACGTCCTCCCCACGCCCACAAGCCTGTTCCTCCAGCATCCCCTGTTTTAGCAGAAGTCCCCACCATCAAGGGTCACTCAGGCCACTGTTCATGGAGTCATCCTTGAACCCCCTCTTTCCTTTAAATACCCAATTTTCAGGAAACCTTATCGTGAAAATACACCCAGAATCTGACCCCTTCTCACCCACTCCATGGTGGGTCCCAGCTTCTGCTGTCTGTCATCTGGTCCCTGCACTGGCCTCCTCGCTGGTATCCCTGTTTCCACTCTTTACTTCTTGGAGTCTGTTCTCCAAACAACCACTTGAGAGATTCTATTAAAATGTGAAACTAATTGCTTCATTTTCCCTCTCAAATCCCTCCAATTACTTTCCATCATGCCTGGAACAAAATGCATAAGCCTCATTTTGGAAGCCTGTACTTAGCGTGATCCTGATCCTGTCTCCTCTCAGTCTTGACTCCTTCCTCTTTTCACTCACCCTGCTTTGGTGACACTGCCTTCCCAAATTATCCTCAAACAAAGGGAGTACAAGCATGCTTCTGCCCCAGGCCCTTTGCACCCACTGTTCCCTGCCTGAAATACTCTTCCCTAGATAGCATATGGCTCATTTCCTCACATCATTCAAATATCACCTCTTCCAAGAGAATGTTCCTAGACACCCGATCTAAAATGGGACAGCCTGCCACTGTTATCTTACCCTACTTTATTATTTCTTTGTAGGCCTTAGGTTGCATACTTTGTCTATTATCTCTCTTCTCTATACTAGACCAGAAGCTCTTTGAAAGCAGGGACCTCACATGTCTTATTTACCAGATGAACAGGGCCTTGCACTTGGCAGCACTCATAATAGTAGTTAAAATAAATGAATTATATACAGTTAAAATGGGTAAGCTTATGGTATATAAATTATACTTCAATTGAGCTTTTATAGAATCAGACCTCTAATTTTAAAACTTGAGGGAAACAAGAATGAATTTAGTGAATGAATAAATTAAAACAATACTGACAATCCTCCCCAAAATAAAATATGAAAACTATTGACTTATAGAAAGCAGTGTTTCCAGTTTTAATGTCTGATATCATCCACAAATAGCTGTCTATTGAATTTCAATGACACGTTGGGAAGTTTGAGATATTATATTTAATAAAAATTACTTACATTTTTAGTGGGTTTTTTGCATGCTAGGGGCTGTGCTAATTCGTACATAAATTATTTTACTTACTCCTCTGAGGCAGATGCTATTATAATCCCATGATGAAGACTATGTGGCTTAGAGAGTTTGTTTCTGGCCCAAGGTTGCAGCTATTAAATGGTAGCGCTTGGGTTTGAACCCAGGCCAACTCGAGCGCTAATCCTTCTCAGTCCCTAGGAGGACACAAAAAGGACAATGAGGCAGATGACAAATTGCCATTTTCTGTAAGTGCAAGAGGCTCCGAGGGTGTTCTTTAACTCATCTTGTGTCCCTTCTTCATCCTTCATTCCTTCTACTCTAAGGGAGTGGGACACTATGTCAAGCCAGGCCCAAATCACCCTTTTCCTGCTGACTGACGTCACAGAGGTGTGCTACTTTCCGTGATTCCGATAGGATCCCGGCCCCTCTTCATTAAACAATGCTTTCTTGGTCTCTCCTAGAGTATATGCTTTCATCTCTCCAGAGTCCCTTTACATATAAGGACGTTTATGGACTCACCCCAAATAATCCAGTGCTGTCATCTCCTGTCTACACTGAATAATCCACACTACTGTTGAACAGCACAAATTCTTCTGGCCTACCTGGCTCCTGTTTGCATCCCTCAGATACTTTTCTCCGAGGCAGTCAGATAAGTGGAAAAGTAAGCGTCCTAATTCAACCGCATGTGTTTCCTGTATACTGCCACTCAGAATAGACATCTGTCTGAGCTCCTCTGGTCATGAGGAATTCTCAACCCTGTTTTGAACCAAACCTGTATTGAACCAAATCATCTTTCAACAGTGAACTCCCCCTTAGGATACCTGGCATTCACACAGCATTTTATTGTTCTCAAAGACATTCACATGTCTAATTTAACTGAACCTTCTGAGCAATGCTGTGAAGTAGATATTGCTACCTGAACTTGAGTTGGAAACTGAGTCACAGAGCCTTGCACCTTCCCCCATACAGCCCAGAAATGTAAAAACGGAAGTGAAGGTCTACTTTTCATTTCACCACAGCACACCACTTGTTACCTCATTACAGTAGATCATGGTAGGATCTGTGCTGTCTGGAATGGAAGGAGCTGTGGTTATTTAAATGTAAGTGGATTAAAATTATACAATTAAAATTCAGTCCCTCAGTCACATTAACTATTATAACAGTTTCAGTGATGAGTAATCACACATACAAAGTGGCTGCAGTATTAGAGAGTGCAGGTACTGGATACTTTGATCATTGCAGAAAGTTCTATTGGGCAGTGCTAGCTAGATCCCTGTTTTACTATTGATGATGAGAGATAAGAAAAATTTCCACTATATTGTCTTTTTCTCTGCAGTTGCTGTGGGAAGGATGTACACTATATTCCCAGGAGATATGGAACCATCTCATCTTAGTGGGCACCTAGTTCAGTGTTTCGCAATTTAGGAAGATCATCAGAATTACAGATTCCTGGCCCATTAATTCTCAAATGAATCGATAGTGCTTGGAGATGAAATATTAACTCCTGATCTGCTAGCTGGGGCCCCTGTTATTGATAAATCAAAGAATCAGAAACCCTGAGGTTTGCAAACCTCAGGGAAAAGTAGACATTCTCTATTACAATTGTCTTATTTTATGGTTGCAGAAATTGAAATCCAAAGAGACAAAGTAACTCTTCCAAAGTCACCTAGTTAGTGGTAGGGCCAAGAATAAAATAAAAATTTCTAGATTCCTTGTCCAGTGTTCTCTTCTCTAAACCATGCTATTCTACTGAGCATGTATAACCTACTAAACCTATGATTAAGAATCAGAAAAGAAAGTTGGAGAGCAGCCTCTTCCTTCTTCTACTTAGGCCTTTCCTATTGCAATCTTTAAAATTGGAGGGGCTGTTTTTCTAGGCTGTGCCAAAAAGGAGCAGCCATATGAGGCTACCAAGACAGCTGTCCAATGAGATTAAACAGCCTTGAATAAGGCGGCTATGTCTCATTCCATACCTCACCGCCTTAACTTGTCCCAGAATCTGTGGGGACACCTGTCCCATCGCCCTTCCTTCCTCAGCCACTGCAGGCAGGAGTTCTAAATAAGTCAGTGTTGGGTAGCTAGAGAAGCCTCCACAACTTCTTGCCTACTAAGTCATGAAGCAACAGCTGGGTGTGAAAATATAACCCCCAACACTTTTCCAAACAGCATGAGACCCAGCCTGAAGGGACGTGAGTAAGGTCTGGGGCATGTTGTAATTCACAGCTGCCACCTGGAGTAACATTCTTCCTCCCTGAGGTTTTGGGTGGCAGAGGGTAGTGATCATTTTCCTATGTTGCTTTTCTTCCTTATGACCTGTCTGTACATGCACCACTGCACATTTGCTCCCTCTCATCTTAGATGTTTATATGTGGCTGGGTGTGAAGTTCAATGACTTTGGGGGCATGACATCCTGAAGCCACTTTTTCATTACTCCTAGAAGAAAAGCTGAGATGTCTCAAGGAGAAGGCGAAGTGAGAACCAAGCTCCTAGGCTGACATTCTTTTGTGCCTGAAAACACCAGCCTGCTAAATTTGGTTCCTGTTTCTTTTTTTAGTAGTGGGATAACACAAAGGTTTGAATTTCTCATACCAAGAAATAGCATTAACCAAAGAAAATGCTTATTTGAATTTTTTCCCCCTAGAGTCCACTCTCTGTTGCCATTTCCAATTTGATTTCCTACTTATAAAGAATAATTACGGGGTAAAATGGATTATGAATTTTCTTAACACAAAGCAGAATTGAATAGTTGGTAGCAAAGACTCCAACAGCTGCCTGTGTTCATTTTTATCCTAGGAATCTGATGAACAGAAACAGATATGAATATGTTTTAAGCAAACAGCCCATATTCAGAAGGGACCTTGGTGCAGGGAACGAAATAGAGCCTTGGTCCAACCGAGCTCTGTAATCAGCAAAGCTGCTGCCATCTGTCAGGGTTGGTCTCCTCTCCCTCCGGCTCTGGATCTCCGGGCCCAGCTGACAGACGGGCATCATTAGCTGGCTGGTGCACTAGGTGACCCCACTGTGACAGGTCACCTTGTGTCTTTGGGGCATTTTATTCCCCCCTGCTCCTAATTCTGATCCTGAGAAAGGAAAATTGGATTTTAGTCTTAAGATGAAATGATGACAGTATGCAATCTGTCAACTCCTTGCTGGTAGCCGAGCAGGTTTGTTAAATTAAAAAAGAAGGGGAAAATACGGTCCGGTCTCCTCTTCCCTCAGTTCTCCAGGCTCCAAAGCAGGGGAACCCCACGTGTGGACAGCCCACTTAAACACAATGCCTCAAGGATGCTTCCTGCCTTTGCCCTGTGGACTAGTGCATAGGCATGGAGATGTCTAGTCTTCTGGCTACAGTGCAGTAGAAATGAGAGAAACCAGCACAAAAGGAGAACCAAAGACAGAGCCTCCACATGCCGCTGAGGAGTGGTAGGGTCCGAGCGGAAAGGAAGCTATAAGCACACACTGCACCCCATGCCCCTAATTTTTTAAATCGGTCATCTATTTTAGCACCTCATTCGGTTGCACAGACTTCCTTTCACGGTTTTTTCACAGATTTCTCCCCCCTTAACGTATACAATATTGTAAGCCTGGCAAGTTTTCCACTTTCTCTGGAGGAAGCTGTCAATTGCTAATCTCTTCCACTGAAAGATGCCCCTGACTCTGGCTTCTTGACCCTCAGACTGAACTCACTTTTATTCTCTTTCTTATCTTGGTTTATCTGAGGGCTTTCTCATGAGTGACCTAGTTCCAGACCTTACTTTAGATAAGTTCCAGCGAGAATTTTTTTATTAGCCAAATCTCAATGTAATCAATATTCTCTTCTGAGATAACTCAATTAATTCTCTTAATAAGGGAATACAAGTTTTGGGCTGAGATCTAATTACGAATTCAGCTGCATTTTAATTTGGAAGAAGAGGGATGATTGTTACAGTCCAAAGAGAAATGATAGAGAATCTTTTAGATTTCACTTATGTAAAGATCAGCTTCCAAATTTTGCCCTTTCATCAGGGAACTGCTCCAAACTGTTTACACTGTGAATCATCCTGCAAAATGGGCGGATTTTAGTTTATGGGCTTTAAAGTTTTTTAAGCTGTGGATGTGTTTTAGAAACAGCACAAAATACAATGGCTTTCTCTGCTGATTACTCAGCTACGTGCTCCGCAAAACTGGAGGAAATCATACAACGATGTGGATTGGTGCCTCTACAAACTTGGTCTTTGAATCTCAACTTTTACATCCTTCTAGACGTTCTGGTTCAACCTCCTCTCCATTACCTCCTAATAATTATTTCAGACGTTTAGCGATGCACTCAAATTTCCTGCTCTGCCTCTACTCCTCTCCATTGTAGCGTATGACCTCACCTTCAACTTCACTCAGACATTAGAGGTTTCTAGATATTTACTCCCTTCAAAGCCCTGCTCAGACATACAAGTGCCTGTGCACTTGTCCCCACCTCCTTCCCAGCCTTCAGTGGAAGAGGTGACCCATCTCTCCTCTTCCTTCTCTATTCTTGGCTGGTCCGTATCCTCCTTCCTTCAGGACTGGGGCCTTCATTTATCTTCTCTCCCTGTTCGTGGTACTTTCCGCTAGCTCCCTCCTTTTGGTCCATAATGTGTTACACTCTTGCCCGTCTTCAATCTCCACCATTCACCTGCATCCACTCTATTGATGCCTCTTCATTGAAAAATACAAAGGCTTACACTTGCTGTTTAGACTTCGTCAACTCCTACTCATTTTTCAAACTCTTCACTGTGGATTCCACCTTCCTGAGATCCTCTGGCAAAGTTCATCATTGACCTGGAAATTTCCAAATGGAAAAGATTTGGGTAGTAGAAGGTCACCATTTCCTTGATCCCTACCGAGTAGCTTTGGAAACTGCAGCCCACTGAGACCGATGTGGTACAGCTCGCTCCCCAAGTCCCTGTGCTAAATGCCGAGTCGATTCTGAGCCCAAGTACTAGCTCAGACTTCTGTAGTTTCATTTCTTTAGGCAAATTACTTACTATTATTTTAGCTGCAAGTTATTATCTCTGTATGTTATTCATGTTGCAAATAGCTAACAGGGATTGAGGATTTACAATGAGCTGGCAGGGGCTCAGGGTTCAAAGCTAGTTCTTTGCACACATTATCCCCTTTCATTCTTGCAGCAACTCTGTATGATGGCTACTGTTGTGGTTCCATGTTATAAATGAAGAAACAAAAGCAAATAGAGTTTAAGCAATTGACCTCTTCAACCACATCAGTAAGTTGAAGTAGCATTCTTAACCTCTGTCTTGTACTTAGCTGTCTTTAAGCTCCATTTACTCAGAGTTGCATGTGAGATAAAATAGAAGCTCCTGTTGTGTGCAACAGGCATTTCCTCATGAATGTCCCCAAAACAAACAGGTGGTATGTCTCAAACCATAGGTATTACTCTCCCCTACTCTTCCATGACTTCCTACCTTGATTAATGGACCAAATCCTGCTTCTGGGAACCTAAGAATCCATCTAGAGTCTTTCTTTTTCTGATCCCTCCACATTCTTCTGATATTCATCACCTTCCACTTCTCATGTCAGATTCCTTCTCTCCACTCTCCTGCCTCCCTGCTCAGCTCAGGCCCTTGTCACCTCTCTCTTACTGTTTGTACTGGCTTCCTAACTGTTGTCTTTGCCTTGGGTCTCATGTTGCTCTAATTGATCCTCCACACTCCTTCCAGAGAAGTTTTCTAAAACACAGATAGGATCGTGTTCTTTTTAATTATCTCCAAATAAGACAAGAGCGGTTAAGTCACCTGACCAAGCTCAGAAAAAATGGGAGTCCGAGGTTGACTTCAAATCCAGAGAGTGTAGATCAAAAGCCTGTGGTCTTAACCACTTCGTCAGCCATGCCTTCCAGAGTATGAAAAGGCAATTCTATCTCAGTTCTGCTCCCTGCCTGCTCTTTCTGCCAAGGACTTTCTCAAAGCTTCCACGGCAATGTTTTGCCTCTGCTTGATTTTGACTTATAGTCAGTTAGAATCAGACAACCAGAAAATAATACATGAAATCCACCAATTATTATTGAGCACTTTCTCGCCCAAATCTTGATAAACACCCAGGAATGCTCACCCCAGATCAGGGCAATAGTTTTTCCAAAAAATGGTAATTTGTCAAATTCAACAAACTCAATTGCTACTTTGGAAGGAAAAAACATGTTGAAATATAAACTCTCTGAGGTTAATATATGACTCAGTTTTTCTTTATTGAAGGCATCACAAATCATTTATTGATTTTTTTTTCAAAAAAGTAAAATAAGAAAAAATGCATGTATCAATTGAGTAAATAGTTTTAAGGCTGGACTGAAGCTGTAATTCAAACAGGCTTTGGGAAATATAATATTTGTACCTGTGATTACTTTTTATATGGCTTCATGAGTTTTCATTTGCTCTTTTCAAGAATACTGTGTAAGATAGGAATTTTTATCTCCATTTTATGAATGAATATGAAGGCTCAAAAAATTCAACCAACTTGCCTCAAATCCTCTTATTGGATTGTGGTGGAAGCAAGATTCAAACCCAACCTTCTGACATTAAGATCCAAGCTGTTCCCATTGTCTAACCTCTCAGAGATTTAAAAATATTTTTTAAATAAATTTTTTATTTTGGACTAACTTTAGATATCTGGAAAAGTTGCAGAGATAGTACAGAGAATTCTTGAATACCCTTCAGCTGGTTTTCTCAATGCTGACATCATACATCACCACATTACAGTTATCAAAACCATGAAGTTAGCATTTTTACATTACTATTAACTAAACTTCAATCCTTTTCCAAATTACTAATGATCTTTATCTGTTTCAGAATCATGCCTCCTTAATCTCCTCTGGTCTGGGACATTTTTCTCAGTCTTTTCTTACTTGTCATTACCTTGAAAGTTTTGAAGAGTACTGTTCAGGTGTTTTGTAGATGTTGAAAATAATTTTTTGATACTCAAAATTTCACTTTTCTGTGTATAGCACTTAATACTATATCTATTTGATTTTTGTAGACCTATTTCAAAGAGCAAATTTTCCATTCTTCTGCCTAAAAATGATTACATATTTCTTCTCGACACCATTAGGGAACCAGAACTATTTTTTAGCACTGTTTTTACCTTGTAAATAGCTGTAATGCCTATTCTCAGATGAATTATACTCCCTGATAACCGGATCTTTGACGTCTAAAATAGTAACTGAGCTGAAATCATTGCAGAAAACATGATGAATATACATGTCAAATGAAGATAAGGGGCCATTTCACAGAGAGATAGAATAGTAGCTAACCTAAATGGATGTAAAATTTTAAGAGACAAAAGTTCATCACTTTTGATGATGAAACTGGGTTTCATCAGGGCAGAAACTGGGTTAAAAGAACTTTAGATGTAATAGACCGCATTGCCTTGTCTTGATAATTCTTTGTTGCCAATTATTTTGGGTTTGAGAAATATTGAATGCTAGATTCTGGTGTTTCACTCCATGTAGAAGCAACTTATAAAATAAATAATAAAGATGACAGCCCCCTACCCAGTACCTGGCACATATTAGTTACTTCATAAATGTGAATTTCTTTGTAGAGAATGATTATCTAATGCTTACTGTGTGCCAGGCACTCTTCTAATGCATTATACACGTTGACTCATTAAATCTTTACTGCCACCCCATTTTATAGCCAAGGAACTGAGGTTTAGAGAGGTTAAGTAAATTGTCCAAGGTTACACAGACAGTAAGTGGCGTGGCTGGGATTTGAACCCACGCAGTCAGCAACCATACCCACCCTTTTAACTATGATACACCACTGCTTCTTTGTTATCCGTGCAGCACAGTCTGAAAATTTAACATTGCATTTATTTTCCAGATGACTGAATTTAAAATAGTTTCATTTATTTTGTTGGAACTATTTCTAAAATGCATCTCTTGTCTCCCTAACACAGATCTCATATTTCCTGATATCAGAGGATTATTAAATATTAATACCAAATCTGTGTTTTGCTTAACTATTTTCATTTTACCCTACACAGAATGGCCCCACACTGAGAAGGTGCTGGTGAGGCTTTTTTTCCCTGCCATTTTGATTTATCCATTTCTTTTATCATTGTCAGCTCTCTGTTACTTCTTGCTGATTTCATTTGCCTGACTTGGACAACATCCTTTTTTCTCTCTTTGGAACAACTACTTCCAGTTTGTCATTAAAATCGTATCTTAAACAGAAGTAAATAGACACTAAGCGGTGCTCTAAGGCCCCCTTCCACAAGCTCAGAGGTAAGACACTGTGCGATTTGTGACTCGTGTATCCTTTGCTCACCCTTGCCCTGACTGCTTTGCTCATTTCCTTGGCTCTGCTCCTCATCACTGAGATCACTTCCGGATAAGTAAACTAATATAGCATACACCTTGAACACAATGTATTAATAAAATAGATGATAAGTTACCAATGGTTATTTTATCTCCTCCATCACATTACTGAAAGACAAACTTTACTAAAAGGAACATTCATGGCAAAAAAATAAACTGGCTGTTCACCTTCTAGAAAGGAATGCAAACAGGACTCGTATCATTTAGAGCCCCGTCCAATCATCTGGGCGTTGGGCACAGTGACTTTTCTTTAGCTTAATGGAGAAATTTTCTCCTAAGGTCCATGCTCTTCACCAGACCTGGCATCTGAGGGCTCAGGGCTGGATATAGGTTGTTTCTTAGCAAGTATTTGGTTCCGTGAGTGGCGTATGAAGGTGTGATCTCTGACTGATGCCATTTCCCAACCTTACGTCTAGGTCCTTACAGTGAAACCACGGGGTTATTTTCTTTTTGTCTTCCCCAACACTAAAGTTATTCCAAGCCTTTTCAGATGGATGGAGTTTTTGTTCCTGGCTCGTTCTAGTGGAAACAGAGGAGTCCTCCGTCTGGACAGAGCTGGGGCCAAATTGAGCAGGAAGCTCAGCTGCTATTTTAGACTCAGCCGAATTTGGGAGACGGTGGCTGGATGCAAACCAAGGTGTTTGCTTTTAGCAACCAAATCTTTCACGGTCTTGGGTACTGGTAGCCTGTGTGAGGGCCCACAGCATCCACATAGGGGAGAAAGCCCAACGAGATGCTACTTGGGAAATTCCACAGGGACAAATTGTTTCCATAGCTTAGAACTTTTTCCACACGGGCTTAACAAACCTGAAACAGGTTGCTCATAGTGTAAAGTGGGAGACTGTTCAGTGATGGAGAGTTACTTGGTTCTCAGGTAGTAAATTCAACATTTGCAATTCGTCATTTGTTGATCTCATCCCTGGTGATCATTTTATCCTTCCATAAATGGAGCTGAATAGCTATCAAGTAGACTTAATACATCAATGATACATATCCCTATTAATTGTGTGGTTAGTGAACTTTCAGTTGGACACTTCATCAGCATTTATCAATTAACAAATATGTGTAATTTAAAAAGGAATATTTATTTCAATTCTTTAAAATTATATACTGTACATCATTTAACACATCTAAATTCTTCCCAAATTTAACTAATTTGTTTCCAACCCCACCACCAGTACCTTGTGGACAAGTGAAGAGGCATTCAATTTTGACTCTGAATTACAGCCAAGACGATTTCCTAATGGATGAATTATTAATATTTAAGATACATCAGGTTACCAGGCAACTTTCTGAGCATGACTTTTTAAAGCAATAACAAATGTAGCTGGAGCTTTCCAAAACTGACATTGTGGTCTGACCTATTACCCATCAATTTTCCCTGGTTTTATGTGTGATAGAACCCAGCCATGAAATCTGGACTCTACTTTCCAGGTAGTTATCCAAACACCAGTAATTTCTAAGAATAGCAGTGACCATACATTAGTAGCCAATTAAGGCATTAGTCTCTGCTCACTGCCTGCTTATAACTTGTTTTTCAGTCAGCCTGGAGAACTGGATTATATTTGAATAACAACAGGAGGAAAAGGTCTTGCTGCTAATTTTTTTCCTAGCAGCCGACTCTGAGTAACAAAATGAATTTTTCTTGCAAGACCCCAGAACACACAGCTGCCAAATTTCTCCTTTTGTGATGAATAAGGTATGACTGGTCTATTTCTCATAATATGGTGATTTTCCAAGAGCCATTGGCTTAAGAAAAAAAAAGTCCCATTTTCTAATTAATAAATGAACAAATATTTGTTTAAACTGTTGCCCAATAATTTGTTCTTTTTCATTTTCTCTTCATTTTCAGGCATTTTACTCTGCTCTGTCTTTATCAGTTGGGTCATCATCTGAGAGTTTTGTCCAGGGTGACCAGCACAGTGCCTGGTTTGATTACTCCCTGCTGATGGAAGGAGAGAAGCCAGTTAGGCAGCAGATCACAGCTGAGGCTAAGTAGGGGTAAGAAGGAGCAAGAATTTCTCCTCCTGTGTCCAGCTCTCCTGGGCTACATTGAATCATGGTCCTTCCAGGAGGAGAGCCTGAGGAGGTGAAGGAGGACTTGAAGGAAAGAAGAGAACAAGAGGAGTGATCACTGCCATGATGCAATTAGCTCAGGTACTTCCTACAACAAACCTGCAAAGGATTATCATCCATATGTTAAAGATGAAACCTGTGAGACTCAAAGAGACTAAGCTATTTGTACAGGGTGCCCAGTTTGTAAGTTGCAGAACCAGGATTTGAAACCAGGTCTGTGTGACCCAGGGGTTGAGCTGCTTTGTCTCTCTAGGGGTGGAGCCTGCACACAAGTAAGAGGAAGAACAAATCCAGGCCATGGAGCAGCCCCACCCCCTGCTTTCCTCACCATGGAGTCTCAGTGATTGACACTTTCTGTGTCCACAGCTGTGTCAGCAAAAACACTGGGTTCCCAGCTACTACTTTCCTCAGGGGAGACAAAGCACTTATCCTCCCAAACAGGGCAACATTCCTCTACCTGGAAGGTGTTGACATTCATACATAAAGATAACCTTGTTACTCACTGCCAATCAGACATTTTTAATAAGCTTTTTTGGGGGAGGGGGAAGACACAGTTAATAAATCAGAATTGGTCCAGCCACAGTCTTTAAGCTTGTACATGGGATGGCTGATAATGGTAATACTTACAATAAAAATACCAGTCATTGAGTATAAACTACGATCCAGGAACTTGTATATCATTTCAAATTACTCCTAATGAAACTATAGGTAGACATTGTATCTCTGTCTTACAGATGAGAAAATCAAGGATTAGAGGAGTTAAGGAAATGCCCAAAGTTAAACAGCAAGAAAATAGCTGGAAGTCAGATCTGTGTGTACCCAAACCACATATTTTCCACTCAGTCACGGCTGGCCCTTCCCTGTGTCTGCTAGGTTGGAGGGAAGCCCAGCAAATGTGCCTTGAGCACCCATGCCTGCTAGCAATCCCATTCTCATCCATGATTCAATTGTATAATTTCGTCTCTGTTCCATTCTTACACTAGGTTTGACTACAAACCATCTTGCCCTTGTTTCATATTAATAAACTTTCAGTGGTTTCCCATTACCCAGAACATAGACATCCAAATGCTTTTGTTGGAAATTTAAAGGCCTCCACGGTCTAACTTCAGCCAGCTTTTCAGCCTTATTCCTGATCATCTTTTTACAACCCTCTGCTCCAACTGAACAGGCTCACTTTCTTCATGAAATACACTAGGTGTTCGCCCACTGCCTGATTTTTGCCAAGTTCATTCCACCTGTTTTAATATCTGCTGCTTACCTTCCTGTTGAACCCAGCTCAGATTTCACTTTCTAAATCATCTGGAAAATCCAGCTTGAAGCACTTTCTTTCTTTCTTTTTTCAGCAAAATCCAGACCGTGGAAAACTGTTTATTCAAAGAAAAATAAAATTAAAATTCCAAGGAAAAGAATAAAAAATAGATGAAGGGGGAATTTGTAGAGTGAAAAACACTTAGACATATAAACTATTCATGATACATGGGCGTTATTTGGATCTCAATGCAAACAAAATTTCTCAGCATATTGTAAGAAAATTAAAGAAATGTGAACCCTGATTTGATATTTGATAATAAAGAATTATTGACTTTTGTTTAGATGTAATAATGGTATTATGGTTATACTTTTCAAAAAAGAGTATTATTTAGAGGTACACAGTGAAATATTTACAGATGAAGTAATATGCTGTAGAATTTGCTTCCAAAGAATCTGGGTGGAGTGAGAAATTTGAATAAAATAAAACTGCCTGTGTGTTTGTTTACAATTGTTAAAGTTGGGTGATAGGTACATTGCTTCATTATACTATGCTCTCTATTTTTGTATGTATTTGATAATTTTCATAATAAATATTTAAAAAATTTTAAAGGATAAAAGCACACAGCTATAAAAATAATTCACTTGATTACCTGCAACTTTCTGTTGCTTTTATCTGCATTTCCAATTTTCTTAAACTCTCTTAAATGAGCTACTTTTTAATTCATCCTGCTTGAAAACCAAATGTGTTCAGAACTAGGAGGGACACTGAGAGATGAGACCTTGTTGCCGACCTCCTGGATTCACTGTGAATCAAGACTGGGAGAAACCCAACAGTAATTCACAGCGTATAATGCCAGAGGAGACTGTCATGGAGGCAAGGAGCATTTATGGAGGAAAGATTCAGGACAAATGTACCCTATATGTGGCCTCAGAGAATGGGCACCATGTGGACATATGAGACAAGGCAAGGAGGGCATTTCAAGTGAAAAGAATCATGCAAAATGAGAGTCACAGTGAACTTGGGTGGAAACATTACTAAATTAGGAAGGGGGGCCAAGATGAAAGGGCACCCCGAAAATCAGGCAGAGGCATGCAGATTTGATACTGTGACTACCAGGCAGCCTCTGCAGTGCGTGATCACTTATGTGGTCTCATGAATATGCCTTGTTTTTAAGGCAGATATGTTCAGGGCATATTGGAGAGGTTTATTTACTCACTGAGCAAATGTTTATAGAGACGAGACTAGAATCAAGTGTAAAATGAACAGAGTCACATTAGAGCATCTCCTCAAAAGGGTCTGGAAGGTGAAAACATATTCATAATAACACTAAGACATTATTTGCCTTTTTCACTCTCATTCTGTCACAAGAGTAGAGTGAAATGTTCCAGAGATGACCCAATGTGCATTATTGTAGCAGATTAAAGGTAGAAGCCGATATGAGGATGCAGTTGTCTTTTACAGCTAGGCCTTAAAGAGATTTGCAAAAATGTAAGACAATGTCACTCTTCTTACTTTGTTTTTAATTTGGAAAATATAGATTCTTTTTATAAAAATATGTTATATATTTAATGTATAATGGGTTTATTGTTATTTTATTTTTTAATGTAATTACTTTTTTCATTTGTTTTATTTCAAAATATTAAGGGGATACAACTGTTTTCGTTACATGGATAGCTTTTATAATGCTAAAGACAGGGCTACCAGTGTGCCCACCAGCCAGAGTGTCCACTGTACCTGTTGGCTGGGTTTTTACCCCTCCCTTTCCCCCTCCCCCTTCTTGATTTCCAATGACTTTTACTTCGCCTTCTCTCTGTGCCCATATGTGCCCATCAGTTAATTCCAAATTATTAGAGAGTACACGTGGTGTTTGTTTTTCCATTCTTGAGATACTTCACTTTCGCCCTCTGATGCACTTGTGGCTTCAACAGCAATTGTTGGTTCATTTGCTAATCAATGAGTGCGATTTAGAGGCATGTCTACTTTAGGGCCTTGACACACTATTTAAATCTTAGAATGCTATTTAACTTTTAAAATTTGATCTCAATTAGAGAGGAATCTCCTCTTATACACCCTTCATATCAACTTCACAGCACAAAATATGTTGCCTGGCATGTGGCAGGCGCTGAAGGTCTTCAGCCCGGTTTCCTCAGCAGCACTGTATCATGGCACAAGGCACTAAGGTACATTTCTGAAATAATGTAAAGATATTAGTGGGGATAATCCCCTGCTTCCCTCTTGACCTAGATGAAAGCCACAGTTATTTCATTGATTTGGTGCTAAAGGATGAGAATGGAGAGAAAGAAGAAAAGACACAGGATGTAACCATGAGGAAAGAAAATTAAATTTGCCTTGGAAATGAGTGATTCCTCTTGTGCATTTCATTTATTTACATCATGTCATTTTCACATCAGTCTATATGAAAAAAAAAGAGTCATAAAAAAAGCACAAATGTTGGATTAAAAGAACTCCTTTAAACTTTGGTAATTCTGATCAACTGCCTCCCTGAAAAAATACCTTACCTTCAGGAGCAGAAAGGGGCAACAGAGCACCACAGTGGGACTGTAACTATAAACACACTGGGCTTGAGGCTTCCTTTATTGTTTGTTTTTTCACCTGTTTGTGAGTCACTGGTGGAAAAAAGAGGTCCCAGTGCTGGACAGTGCTCACCTTTTTTCCCTGGGCCTGTCTTTAATGGCAACTCTATGACCTGAAAGGTTCTTTCATCTTGGATAAGTTAATTGAGGTGAGGAGAGGAGCAAATCATTCCAAAAAAAAAAAAAAAGGAGGGAAAAATACGTCCTTTCCAAAGACTACCACATTCCTTTAAGCCTCTTCCTCTAGAAAATGAGAGAATAAGAGCCCTGGTGGACAAGAATGCTAATTATAATCATTACCTAAAGTAGGAAATCTTTCATGACAAGGCCAAAGCTGTTAGATATTAATACTAAAACTCCATGTTTCATTTCATTACAAATTACTTTCCTGTTCTCTTTGACAAATGCCTCAATTTTCATCTCAAAGTTGCTCTTAGAATGAACATGTAATTATCTGGTCTTGTTTACAGCAACAAAGGTCAGGTTCTTTAGCAGATATTACTAACCACCGAGCTAAAAGAGTTCCTCCAGCTCACCCCATATGCTGAGCTTTGCCCTGATTTCAACCTTGTGAAACTTTCATGGTGTCGGTTCTGCACCCTACCAACTTTTTATGCTTGCATATCCATGGTGGTAACGCTCCTAGCCAAATTTCCTTTTATTAAACCAAATCATTATGTATTAGAAAGACATATTGCTGTATTAGGGTTAATGGAGTCTGGTACAGTAATATAGAAAAATGTATCTGATTTATTGGACCTCTCACAGCTGGGAGAGTCTGAAAAGGCATGATAAGAAAGTTACGGGGATTCAAGAAGATCATGGCAGCAGGGTAATTTCTGAGGCCAGGTTCAAACTAGCAAAGTGGAAAATTGACATCATTCTGGAGAAGAAAAAGAAACACAATATAACACCAAAATAATTTTGCCTCAACTACTTGACTATTTTAGATCCAAAGGGGGGCCTGGTATTTTTTCAATTTTATACTTACCTCTTTATTTATAAACCAATAATAATAGCTAATACTTATCATGTTCTAGACCCTGTTCAATGTATTGAGTATTTAATACTCACAATAATGCTAGGATGTAGCTACTACTATTGTCCCAACTCTATAGGTGGGAAACTGAGGCGTAGAGAGGTAAGTAACTTCCCCAGGCCATGCAGCTAATAAGTGGTAAAAATGTAATTTGAACCCAGGCAGTCTGGATCTAGATGCAAAGGGCTTAACTGCTACATGCTCTGCCTTCCAGCCTGGTCGGAGACTGCTGGCACCTAAGCTGGAGAAGGGACTCTAGCAAAGAGAAAATTTTGACCAAGCTTTACTTCCTGTTGGGCCCAGTTTCCCTACGTGGGAGCCCAGGTTGCGATTGGTCCCATATCAGGGGCATGGATTTACACTACAGCAGGTCTGAGAGGTCTGTTCTGGTCCTGCCTCTGAAGGGGTAAAGTTAATTCTACAAGGAAAGGTGAGATCACCTCACAGCAACCCCATGAAGTAGAAATTATTATAGCAATTCCTCTTTTACAGATAAAACAATTCAAAAGAATTAACTAAGTTACCTATGGCCACATGGTTAAGAAGATACAAAAGAGGAGGTAAAACTCACTTCACTTCATCATTCTTTATCCACTCCCAATCTTCAAACCTGGATCCCTTACATTAAAAGGATCTACAATTCAGGAGATACGGGCACATTATCAGAATCCCATTCGGTCACATTGATAATTAGTCCAGTCCATCATATTGCATGAAGGTCATCCAGGAAGAGGCCACTCAGGTTTGAAGATTTCCGTTCAGTCTTGTCAGTTTCCAAAAGCAGGAGTGGTCTTGGCAAACATACAGCTTCACCTTTTCAGGCAATTGGTATAATTGAACTAATTGAACTAAGAGACAGGGTCATCTCTTTCTCTGAGCCTCTTTCAAGGTGTTAATGTAATATTGGATTTCCCTGAATCCATAACACATTCATTTATTCCTTTACCCTCAGCTACTCTCCTTATTTCTCTTAGTTATAAACCTTTGGAAAGGACGTTAGAAGAATCCCCACTGAGCTGGTCTAGATTGCAGGTTGCAATACTTGTTTGGCAAGTGCCTCCCTTCAGTCCACTCCCATTCATTTGGGGTAATATTACACAGATGTAGACCTAGTGGGCTATTTTTACCACAAGGCCATAGAGCTTCATTCACTGTTAACCTAAATTTTGCCAGATGCAGAGAAGCCAAACCCACCCTCATCAGGCCCTTAGGAATTCTGGCATAAGGTTTTAAAACATAGCTAGTTTTTGCTTAGGAATCAACCCTGCTTCCAGCACTTGTAGTTGTGGCACTAGTCTTAGAACCCTACATCAGGTAGGGGAGAAAATAAATTAGAGGTGATGTGGGGAAGAAAGAAAAGATTATATTATGCCAGTCTACTCCTCCCTTGGCGAGAATTGCAGAGTCATACCAGCATCCGCCCTGCCCCCCTTCCCCAGATCAACAAGAACAGCAGAGGAAAATCCAGTGGGCACACACTTTTAGTCCCACTCATGCTGAGTGTGATGAAGGTGTGAAAGACAGCCCCTCATGCTTTCATCTCCCGCTGTTTTAGACAAACAATGTCTTAATTGCTTGTTCTACTTCTCTATCAAACTATTCCTCTTGGGAAGATATTTCTCTGCCCATTGTTGGACATTATTGGCTGTACAGTGTGTTTCTTGGTCTGAAGAAACAACAGTTGGCCATTTAAATCCATGCAATATCTTCTGCTCTGTTTTTTTTGTTTGTTTGGTTTTTTTTTTTTAATGGCACTCTGAGCATTTGCATCTTCCACTGGGTAAGCAAATCCCAGTCCAGAATTGGTGTCCACTCCTGTCAAGACTCATTTGTAGCCCCACAGAGCTACCAGCATCAGCCTTACTTGACAGCTATGTTCGGGGCCTTCCCACCAGGGAATCTGCCCTGTAGCTATCAGCAACATCTGGCTCTTTTGCTGGAAGACAGAAGAGTTCTTATTGGCATTATGTACCTGAGAGGGTGCAATAGAAAGAGGTCTAGAGTCAGCCCACCTCTGCAGTGCTGCAATACCCTTATATCCACTGATTTCATGGATTTAGGTGACCACCTCAAGGGAGCACACAGGATATCTGCTTATTGATTCTAGTCACCCTCTGAACCTGGAAGGAAGCTCTTCTAATGGGCATCCACACATCCTACTTTAATGCACCCTTCAAATTTCCATAGGGCCATGCCTGTATGTGCATCCCTTTAAAAGGCCAGGTTTTTACTGCCCTTCTGTCTGACCACCTGGCCAGGCCATTGTCCACTGTCCACAAGCCAGTAAAAACCCAAACAGGGGCTTTTACCACTGTTCAATTCTCTCATCATTATTAGGAAAACAGCATGCAATCTAGCCCACCAAGCTGATTTTTTTAAAACCTTCTGTGATCAGAGTGGCATCCTTCCAAACAGGATATCGTGCATTCACCTTGGAACTGCCATCCATACATCAAGTAGTTTTTTGTCAGTCAGTTGAGAGCTGTTTATAGGAATTATCCAAGTATCAGTATAATCTAGAAGCTGCTCACACACTTCCATAGGCAGTCCTAAAAGAAAAGAGGCTCTCTGCTTGTATTTCCTCCTTGCATTCTCCAGGTAGCACGATCCTGTATAAACCATTTCCATTTTTTTTTTTTTTTAAGACAGAGTCTCTCTTTGTTGCCCTGGCTAGAGTGAGTGCCATCGTGTCAGCCTAGCTCACAGAAACCTCAAACTCCTGGGCTCAAGCCATCCTCCTGCCTCAGGCTCCCGAGTAGCTGGGACTACAGGCGTGAGCCACCATGCCCGGCTAATTTTTTTTGTTTCATTTTTAGTTGACTAGCTCATTTTTTTTCTATTTTTAGTAGAAACGGGGTCTCGCTCTTGCTCAGGCTGGTCTTGAACTCCTGAGCTCAAGCAATCCTCCCTCCTCGGCCTCCCAGAGTGCTAGGATTACAGGTGTGAGCCACAGCCCCCGGCCCATTTCCATTTGATTATGGAACTCTTCTGGGCACCACTATCCCCACTGGAGTGTTTCTCTGACATCACCCACCCAACACAGTGGGTATTTCATATTTCAAGATCAATTATGTCCTTAGTCATAGAGATAGCTTCATTTAAGTTCCCATAGCAAGACAGTAAATGCCGCTCTGGTGGAAATTCTCTAGTCCACAGTCAGCTTGCCTTGATCTTTCAGGTGACCAGTCCCATCCTGAAGTTCCTAGGGGCTGCCAACCATTAGTCAATTATTAGCATACAAAAAGACATCACTTTGGAGATTCTAAGAATTTTAGGAGTTGTATCCTAAGGAACAGGATTGAAGACCAAAAATATATTTTACAATATCATAGTCCCTAAAGCAGCAGTGCCTAAAAT
>CAUYRT010084302.1:0-12770 GCA_963574885.1 Lepilemur ruficaudatus
GGAAGATGGCTGATGGCTGTGGACGAGAGAGGAAGCGTGAGAAAGGGGGCTTGCAGGGCAGAAAGAACAGCTTCAGCATAAACACGGAGACAAGAGGAGGTCTACACTCAACGCAGGACTCAGCACACCAGGGTGAGCTAAGCCTGGAAAGAGGACGGGGCTGGCAAAGGGAAGGAGAGTTGGGGAATAAGTCACCATCTTTCAGCAACACACATTCTTATTCAAGACACGGTTTCCAACTGCTGCCCAGCGGCCACCAGCAGCATCCTGCTATGATGCTCTGAGTCTCCCGGGCCCCGGCCACACCACTTCGCAGCCCCTCACGAATCTCTGCATCAGACCCAGCCAAGGGCAATGACTCCAGTTACACATCTTTTACACTTCTGTCTCACAAACGCCTGCCTTCCAGTTGTCCCCACCATGGGACACACCCACACGTGCACACACACACTTTGAAATTAAACACACAAACTTACTTTCTTGCCCCTTGGCCTGAGGCATTCCCTGAGCTACAATAATAGTAAGCATTTATGTCATTTCTACCATAGGATATTTACTCTTCCAAGTGCCTTCCGTACAGCCGATCCTTATGATAGCCCTCTAATCTAAGTAGGCGCTGTCGTCACAGCTAAGTTTTAGACAAGGCAACGGAGGAACAGTGAGGGTAAGTGACTCACCCAAAGTCACTCAGCTTATGAGCAGCAGGGCCAGGACTAGTCTCCAGAGCTTGTGCCCTCGCGGTTGCCACGCTCGTGGACGGGAGGGCATGGGAGCTATTCCCTGAGAACCGAGGGGTCTCTAGGACACTGGACCCCGTCAAGGTGGAGGAGCCCACCTGGCACGAGGCGCTGAAATGACAGTAGATCCAGAGATCATGTTCCTGTAGCATCAAAAGACTCCAAAGGGAATGCTAAGCCCTTTTTCTAAGAGGTTAACAGGGTGAGATGAGGATTTTCATCAGTCTAGCCAGCACTAAAACCAACACACTCAAACCAAAGCTTATGTTACCATGATTGTTTCCAGCCCACAGGTGTTTCCTAATTTAATCATCTACAGAGAGCCCGTTACTTGGTTTATAAAAATGAGGCAAACACATACCCAGGGGTCCAGTCGCTCTGGCTGCAGTGGTCTCTTCCATTTCCGGATCTTGGCACCTGCTGGTTCTCCTGTCTGGATTGTTCTACCTCCTCCCCCTCCTCCTTGTCACCATTCAGTTACTGTCTGACTTCCTTAGGGTTCCAGCCCAGGACCCAGTGCCCCAGGTATATCTGCCTTGACCCTCCAAGGCTTGTTCAGAGCTCCGAGTTACATGACTGCATAGCACCTTATGTTTCTCCCCGAGTTTTTATCACAACTGTATAATTGTATATGTGTGTGTTCGTGTGTGTGATTACATACTTAATAAACATCTCCTCTAATTTAAGACTAACAGAACTGATACCATGTTTACTTTTGCTTAGCATTTTATATCCATGGTACAGTACCTGGCACATAGTAGGCACTCAATAAATGCTTCCTGAGTGGATGAATGAATGAGCATATGGACAAATAAAAAATTGAATGAGGGAATGAATCGCCAAAGTTTCATCAAAAACAATTTGATGCCCTGCGGCTACATCAATTCCCTGAAATATCTTGGTCACCCTTATCTTGGGTGATGCGACAGACATCCAGGACACCAAAGGCACGATCTTTCGGACAGACTCAGGAAGTTCCCCGGTGTCCCCTAGCCCTGCCCAGCCCGCCTGGCAAGTCTGTACTCAGGTTTCTCAGTTCGATTCCCGCCATCAGCCACTGCAAGCAGGAGCTGTTGATTGTCTTTAATTAAGGCTGGAAGGATGGCGTCCTGAGCGGGTAATTTGTTTCCCAGGTTCAGCATTTCATCTGCACAGCCCACATTTCACTCAGAAACGGGGCAGATTCATTACAAGTATGGCCAGACAGCTTCCTCTTTGCTTGCTCATTTGCCTACATTTAATGAATGAATAAATAACATGCCTATTCATTACCAACTTTTGAGTGGAAATAATTGCCGGGTTCCCTCGTTTGCTTGGGATAAATGTCCTTTGCATTTGGAGCGCCTTCTGCCTGGGTCACCGCAGTATTTCCCAATCAGTGGGCCAGAGACATCCTCCAGGGACTGATATTCACCTCCGGCTCACCTTTGAGAGAAGCAATCTCTCTTCCGGTCCTCCAGGGCCTCATTGAGTGCACTAGGAATGTTCATTTACGGAAGGAGACCCTGGACCCCAAGAAGTAAATGAGACTAGTAGGCCCATTAATTCTCTGAGTACACCCTGGGAGCACCGAGGGCATTATAATGTAATTACTATGAAGAAAGTCTAAATTCCCACGTACTTTGTCAAAAAGCATTTTGCAGATAAGAAAGTACTCAGTTTTGTCTTCTCTGTGATCATGTGTCTAAGCGCCTAACTGGCACAGGAAGCCTCGAGAGCCGGCGGACACTCTTGGCGGATAAAAGGGGTAAGGGACCCTCGAGACTTTGTCACTCATCCTCCCTAAATCACGAGCAAACATTTGCCAAGTGCCTATACTGGGCAGAAATGACAGATTTCCGCATCCCTCATCTCTGTCTTGGACCTGTCGCTGCTCACGTGGTCGCCCAGCCTCTTCTACCACCTCTGCCAATTTGGCTTTCTCCGTGGTGGCACAGCTGTCTTCAAAAACACGAGTATCATCTCAACACCCGCCTGCCGAGAATCCCAAGACTCCCTCCCGTTGCCCGCAGGATTCGGTACAAAGGCCTTCGCGTGACACCCAGTCCCTCCCTGCACGCTCGGCCCTGCTCCTGCAGCTTCACTGCTGCCTTCCCTCTGCCCTGCTCGGTAGTGACCTGCCTGCCACGTGAAACTGCTTTCCGCTCTCTGAATACGTTGCACGGTTTCCACTGCCATGCCTCTGCCCACACTTTTTTCTCCACTTCCTCCCTGCACCATCTTTTGATCTTTGAAGTGCTGGCTCAGAGGATATCAATTCAAATTCCTAGAGGGGATGGGCAGGTGACATCCCTTTACGATAGGAGCCATGAATGGTGTGCTGGGGAGTGGCGGGGAGTGGGGACAAACCGGCGAGCGCATACCTCTTCTAAAGGAGCGGGGACCACCCAGCAACACCCAACTGTTGCCATGAAGGGATGTGGGCTCAGTGTTTTCAGGCCCACTGTTTTTCAAGAGAAGCTGGAAATCTGCATTTGGATTTGAGTTCTTCCAATTTTTAAATGTGGTACACTCTTTAACTTAATTTTTAAAATAAGGGAGACAATCAAAGTGGGCCTGAGCTCTAAGTGCAGTTCTGGCTGGCCCCCAAGAGGGACTTCACCTTGTCTTGGAAGGGTTAGTAACGTGGCACCCTGTTGGTGACGTTGTCTCTCCTTTGTGTCAACATGATAGCTTGTGGCTCAACCAAGAGCTTCAGGGAACAATCTCTGTGTCTCTGGCAGTTAGTATAATACATGCACATAGTGAATGTTCAGTCAATGCAGGATGAATAAACAAACAAATGAACTGAGAGAGTTTTTTTTTCCATTTGCAAACTTATAAACCACACCCACTTCAGAAAGACTGGAGGATGGTATTGTCGTATCTTTTTTAATGGTCAGGAAAAGAATGCTTTTTTTTATAGTCAGCCTTCAACACTGGCCATCAGAGGAGTTGGCATCCACCAGTGAAGGGCAATTTGAGAAAACACACTCAGTCCTGCTGCCTAAAAATATCCATCACCTATAGGATCTGCAGTTCCCCACATCAGCACCTTTAATGGACGGCATCACAGAATATTACCTCTGCAGGCATCCCTGGGAACTAGCCCTGCCCTAGCAGGAAATCAAAGTTCAGTGCTGCTAGCTCCTAAAAGTTAATATAAAAATATCCAGGGTTCTTTTCCTCTCTGTGCTACCAACTTTCTGTGTGACGTCAGGCAATGTTCTTCCCTCCTCAGAACCCTACTTTTCCCATCTATAAAGAGAGAATCGGGGCCAAATGATGTCTGAGGTCTCCGTCATTATTGATACTTGGTGTCAAATGAAATTAGATAACCGCTATCTTGGACCAGGTCGGAAACTCAAATACACGTAGAAATGAGGTAACTGAACAATACAGGCTGGGTGGGGAGTTTGGAAAACTGGAAAACTCACGCCCATCTGAAGGGGACAGCCACTGTCCGCCTCCAGCTAACCATTGCCACATGGGAATGTCAGCCCCGAGTTACGTGACGGTCTGATTTTTCAAGAGAAGCCAGAATTCCATGATGTTATATACAGTACACTAATTGTTTACTGAATCACTTGAGCTAACAAAAAGTGTGTTGGCAAAACGAAACATTTACGTTGACCAGATTCAATCTATCCCTGAAACTGATTCCAGTGAGGAGGGGAATCAAAGTTGATTGGTTAAGCCTACAACACACGTCCACCTTCCTTGAGACTGTACTTTAAGTCAAAATCAGGAAAAACTAGAGAGAAGCTTCAGATGTCTGCTACAAAGCACAAATCAAAAACACTAATAGCGCCCAGGCTCCCTACTGTTTGTTTTTCTAGAGCCAGGCATTATTGAGCTTAAAATTGGCTGATTGGAAAAAGAACCCCCACACCTACTATAAGCAGATTTTTCCTTATCCACATAGGATTCCTGCAGCTTGTTTCCAAGGAGGAGGCAGTTGTTAATGGTCCATGTGTTCCCACCTCCAGGTCTTGCCAGGCACGGAGCAATTCTGCTCCCGGACACCCTGGTTCACTTCTCAGTAATTCTGACTTCTCAGGGACTGGCTTTTGTTTACTTTCCTCCCTCCAAAGCATACGTATTTCATCTAGCAGCTTTTCCATGTCAGCAAAATCCGTGGTGCCAGCACCAGATTCCTCCTGTGCACTGGCTCCATCCCGATGAACTCTATTTATATAATTTATTTTGGTGGCCTGTTTCCCATTTGGGAGATCGATACAAATTTAAACGAGAAGCGAGAGTATTTACAGCCACTTCGAGTGTTGATCAGACACAGGGCGGGATGCTGATGCTCTGCTTTGGAGATGAGCCTCCTCAAAAATGGGGAGAGACGGAGAGGGAGGAGAGGAAGAAAGCGGGAAAGGCAGGGAGGGAGGAAGGAAGGAAAGAAGGAGAGAGCAAAGGGAAGGGGAGGGAAAAGAAAAGAAAAGACAAAAGATGAAAAGAAAAGAAGTAGTCAACCTAGCTTTCCAATTCTCCAGTTTGGCTGGCAAATACCAAGCGCTTTTATCCTTTGGCCTAACTTTTATAACAGATATCTATCTGCACGCTGAGACTTGACTAGATAGAAGCAAGTCACAGACGTTTTTGCCTGTATAGGTTCCCAGGTAAAGCAGGAAGAAACTGCCAGCTCATTTGTGCACGAGTTTTTAGCTGTCGATGCATATTTCAAACAGCAGGCAGGAACTGACTGCATAAATCAAGCTCTGTAGGGATGCTGGCACCTTCCTCCAGGTTGGTGCGTAATCCAGGCTGTGATGCGGCATCCGGCTCTCTCTCTCCTTAGCAGAGGCAGACTTGGGGACCCAGCCTTCCTGAACTGGACCCAATCGTCTGTGTTTGTGGGGATGGAGAAGAGAATCCTTCTGTCTAGTCTCATCTGCCTCCTTTCCTTTAGTTCTCACTTTGGACACTGCCTGCTTTTTTAGGTGGAGAAGGTGATCATCAAAAGCATATTTCCAAGGAGGCCCTGGGCCAGGTCTCAGTAAACGTGTGGTTAAGGAGAGGAGTGAAGGCTCAGGAATCAGGAGGCCTTTGTCACGGCCTGGCTCTGCCTCTCTGAGGTTCCACCCAGTGCAATAATTCTGTACTCAGTGCCATCGTGGCATCTTAGCCCATGGGGAAGTCTACGGTTTATTTAATCAACGGACCTGGTCTACTTGGCTCTCTCCATGGGGAAGAACTCACAGAGTCGCACGTCAATCATACAGAAATCAATTCAAGCCTCATAAAAGTGATCCGTGTAACCAAAAAGTATTTGTATCCCCATAATACCTTGAAATAAAAAGAGAAAAAAAAAAGAAGTCAGCTCTGAATAGATTGAGCATATAAATGTGTAAAAGAAATAGGAAAGAAAATAAGAGACTATTTGTACAAACTCAGGATGGGGAGGAACCACTTAAGCAAGACAGAAAGTCCAGAAGCTGGACTTTCAAATCATTAACAAGCTGATTACAAAGTGTATGTTAAGATCTGTTCAACCAAAGACCATATAAAAACAAAATGCAATGAGGGGCAGGCATAGAACATCTGCAGTACGTGTGATAGACAAAGGGCTAATATTCCTAGTAACTGAAGGGCTCCTATCAACTGGTAAGAAGATAAACAAGCCAGTTTAAAATTGGACAAAGTAGACAAATAGGCAATTCATGAGCAGTAAGCCACTAGACATATAAACATTTACCCAACCCCACTGATCACCAGGAAAGTGTAAATTAAGACACCTGTGCAGTACCATTCTTCTCCCATTAGTGTGAAAAAACATTACAAATATTAATAACTTCCAGTGCTGGTGAGGATGCGGAGAAATAGCAATTGTACAAACAACTGGTTGAAATCACAATGTCATTCTTACAATGTGAATTAAAATTCAAAGCATCCTTACCATTAGGAACATCAATTCTCTTTTTGGAAGTATACATTCTAGAAATACAAGCTGTACAAAGGCATATTGTCACATTGTTTGCAGTGTTCCCTTTCAAAGAAAAAGAAAAGCAAAAGACAGCAGAGGCAGAGAGAGAAAGAAAGAGGGAGGGAGGGAGAAAACCGGAAACATTCAGAATGAATGCTCAGAATGAATCCCAAACAACAAGAATTAGTAAAACATAATAAATCATACAAGGTAACATGTTGTGGTCACTTAGAGGAACAAGTCAGGTCTCTGGGTACTGACGTGGCGGAACAGCAATGATATGGTATCAATAAAGACTTACAAAGCAACAACACACAACCCCAACACGTTAACAAAAAGTGCAGAGTAACAGACTTGGTTTAGCTTAGTTCATGGTACTGAGAGTGAGGGTTCTGAGGTCAGGCTGCTTGGATTGGATTCTCTTCTTCGGCACTTATTAGCCTGCAAGCTAATTAACCCTCTCCACCTCAGTTTCTTCATCCGTCAACTGAGAAAATGATTGGGGAGATTACGTAAGCTAATCATGCAAAGTTCTTAGAACTGTACCTGGTAAGCTCTTGTTAGGTCTGGGTGGAGGGCGAGCAGGTGGCAAGGCAGGGAGAGGAAGTGGCTAAAGGTGGAGAGCGGGACCAATATCTGAAACCGCAGTATCAGATATCTGTGGCTAGAGACCTTTCCCTGGATGGAGCATAGGCAGTGAGGAGCTCCTAGTGGCCTTAACCGACCTGGGGCTTATTACCACCTAATTAGCATTATGGTCTTGAGCCCCCGCCCCAACAGGTTTTTTGTTTTTCACGTATCTGGGAAGATGCATGCATAGAAAGGAAATTGCTATATAACCCCAACCTGTTATGTAACCTGTTATAATATATAACCCCAACCTGTCAATCACCCAAAGGCAGGAAACGGCAACCAATCCCACCCAGGAGAGAGGCGGGACAAACCAGTGAGCATATAAAAGACAGTGTGTGCTAAGACTCAGTGTCTTCTCCGCTTGCTGAGAATGACTCGTCTCTCTCTCTCTGAGACGTATTTTTGCTTTGCAATAACACTGTGTGTGCGGGATTGCTTTGTATTTGCGATCACTCTGTCATTGGCTCGACTTGGTACCGGTACTCATTCCTGACACTGGCAACCGAGGACCAGGGAACATCGAGGCACACCTAACACTCTTAACCAATGTTAGCTATTATTATTTATAACATATGATTCCAGATTCCACTTTTTTGTGACGCAACAAAAAAGAGGGGGGGGAAAACCTGCTCATGAATTTATATGTTCCCAGTATTTGAATGAGAAAATAAAGCGGAGATGTGCTAGACTGAGGAGAGGTGGGGAGCAATGCGGAGGAGGGGAGATAACCATGTCATCATTATACTCTTACTATTGAAGCGGAACAGCTAAGACAGCTGATACTCGGCAGTCAGCCCACCTTAGGCTGTAGCAGTTGTCAATATACTAAAATAGTTTCATACCAAATGGCAAGGAGTGTCTCCCACGATCCTGAACAGGGCCTGGGGCCCCTCCTAGGATGCCCCCTCCCTCTAGGCTTCCCCTTGGTCTAGCAAGTAAAGGGTTAATGCCCTGGCTGTCCAGGGGGGTCTCCAGATCCCTTGCCTATCTGACTATGTATTCTGAATATCACCTCTAACAACAGGGATATATTACCTGTGTATTTTTTTAAATCAATAAACTATAACATGGAACATAATGCAAACCTACATTTCTGCATCTTGGTGGCGTTCACCAAAGCCAAGTCTGGCGTGTGTGATTTGCAAGCTGTTGCCCTCCCCTCCACCCTTCCCTCATTGACAGCGATATCCAAATTATTCTCTATCTGAAGCTAGCATGGTAAATAATTGAACCTCTAGAAGAATATTAAAGACTCAAAAAAAAAAACCCTTTAAATATTACCTACACAGGCTTTTACTGCAACTACAGGGCGTCTTCCTCAAATTCACTGCTCAAAATCTCTTGAGCCCCAGAAGTCTTTTAGAATAATACCAGAAAATGAATACCCACCTGGTAATGCATTATAATTTCTAGGTCTGACTGTGGGTGGAAGCCAAGCCCAGGTTTGTACAAGTTGGAAAAGAATAAAATGTCCCTGTCTCCAAATAAATAGCAGCGCCAATAACAGATTTTAATGTACTGCATCCCCAGGAGCCTGGGAGGAGAGAAGTGAACAGAGATTAGATAACAGGACTAAAAGGGCAAATGAAGCTGGCTTTCTTCCAGGTGGGCTGATAGGTGGGGCACTGGAATGGGGTGGGGAAGCTTCTGTTTTAAAAGCAAGAAACAATGAAAATGGGAGACACTGTTTTGGAACTGAAAACATGTTCCAAGTCTCTCATGTGACCCATTTTACAGATGAGGAAGCTGAGGTGCAGAAAAGTTAACTCTCCTGCCCATGTGTCTCAAAAGCAATAAACTTGGGTAGGCAGGATGCGGAAGCAGGTACCTCTGGTCACTACAGTCAACAGGAGACATACGGATGCAGAAATAATGGCGAGAGAGGTAGGTCTCTGACATGTTTTAGAACCCAATTCATGTGCCAGTGCCTCTGAATTAAAAATCAGACTATTTCCATGGGCTAGGTTATGTCAAGTCTCAATTAATTTCGGGCTGGTTGGTTGATTTTGTGGCCTTGTTCTGGCCACATTGACCTGCCCTTTGTCACAGCCTGTGCAGTGAGGAGTTAGAGGCGAAATCTCTGTGACTGCTGAGAGTTCCCACCCGCCCCCAGCCCACAACAGAGGGCATTGAAATGAAAGGGAGGGAGGGAAGCCCCAGTGAGCGCCTGGCGTTGTCGAAGGAGGAGATGCGCTATGATGATATTCGTACAGGGCGGTGACTCCTCACCTCCTGAAATGCAATGCAGTGGTTAGGCAACATTGTGTTTATACGCTCCCATTTTCTGGGGATAGCTTCCCTCACTGTGATGGGGTCTCTGAATCAAATGTGTTTGGATATTCATCTCCATTCAGTCCTCCTTTCATTCGGCACACGTTCATCGAGTTCCTCTTACGGGCGAGTCTTGGTTGGATGCAGCGACTGTAGCAGGAAATCAGGTTGGTGCTCCTTTCATGGAGCTGGCATTTTAGTTGGGGGCACCGACATGAAACAACTCATCTGGCGACTCATGACCACGACGGTGTTAAGAGTTAAAGAGCTTCAGAGAGCGAGGACACAGTGCAATGAGGATGTATGTCCTAGTCCCGTAGGGATTAGGGAAGAATTCCTGGAGGTGGTGATATTTAAGCTGAGCTCGGAAGCATGAGTGGTTGGTTGGGAGGGCAGGGTCGGGTTGGGCGGGGAGCGCTCTAAATCCTGGCTACTCAGCCCTGCGGCAGCGTCGCTGGGACCTTGTTACAAATGCAGATGCTCGAGCCCTGCCTCAGCTGTGATAAATAAGAGTCTGAACGTTTACCAAGGTCCCCGGGTGATTTACACTTGGAAAGAAGGCTGAGAAGTGCTGCTCTGAAGAAAATCCGCATTTGAGGAACTGTAAGAGAACTCGTGTTTCTGGAACGGAGAAAGACAACGAGGCGCCGGTCATGGCAGAAATGAGGCTAGAGAGAGAGGCAGGGGAAGATCGCATCAGATTCTTGGAGCCATGGTAAGAAAAAAGAAACATTCGAGGGCAAATAAATGATGACCCTTTACACAGGAACTTTTAAAGCCCAATTTGGCAGCTTGAGCTATGGGGTTTATTTGTACAATGAGTGAAGAAAATAACTTATGTTTGTGGTCACCCATCCCTCCTTCAGCACACACCGCACTTCACCTGTTTTGTCACCTGTAAAATGGGGATAAAATCCTCCATTGCATAGTCCTTGGATGGGTGAATGGATCGTTGCCTATAACGATCATATATCAGGGTTCCATGCATAGAAAGTGTTTACCAAATGAGTCTACTTCTCATTACTCAATAAACGTTTGTTCTGATCCTTTATTCTAAGCCGTGAAATAGGAGCTGAACAAGATGTGATCTACAGCCTCAGGGAGCCCAAATCACTTTGGGGAAACTGGGACTCCAAGAGGTGATTATGACAGACTGATAAGCGTGACAACAGGGGAAGCACCGATGGCAGTAGGGATGCACACAAGATGGATAACAGGATCCAGGGAGCTCGCACAATGCCTCAAGTAGGCGGAGATAGCTGAGCTGATGCTGAAGAATGAGTTGAAATCAGCCAGGCAAAGAAAAGAGAGGTTATCGGCCACCTGACATGCTATACCCTCAGAGACATGTGCAACATCCAGAACCAACAAGGGACAGCTATCTAGAATAGACAAAGGACTCCTAAACATCATGAAGAAAACACAGTAAACTCAATGGAAAGACACAAAAAAATCCCATGAACAAATGATTCGGATATGGAGAAACCCAAACAGCTCTATGGTATACGAAGAGATGTTCAAGCTCTTTCATAACCAGAGAAATGCAAATTGAAAAAACGAGCTACTACTTCCTACCCATCAGAATTATTATACAAAACATCAGAACGACGGCAAATGCCAAGGAGCATGAAGCTGGAAACTCCCCTTCCTTCCTGGTGGGAATATAAACTGGCAACACCATTTGGGAAAGCTATCTGGTGAGTCTCGGCCAGTTTAGGAATGTGTGCACCTTGTTACCTGTTAATCCCAAGGAAATTCTCACACGTTCATAAAGGGATGAGTTTGGAGCATCAAGTTACTTTGTGGTATCAAGAAGTTGGAGGCAACTCCGGTGTCCGCCATTAAGGAATTGGATAAATAGTACGTGACAGATGCACATTATAGAAAATCATGCAGCACGAGGAGGTCACCAGCTAAACATAGAGAAAGCAGTATGGACAGATCATAAAATAGTGTTGAATGAAGACAGCCTCAGAATGAGGTCTATAACACAATGCTATTGATATTAATTAAAAACACAATCAAAATCACTCCGTATATTTTATAATATTTACAGACTCATATAAGACACATGAGAAAGGGTGTCCATAAGGGAAAGGAAATGCTACTGGGGACTAGGTGTATAGAGGAAGAAATAAATGAACAGTAAAATAAGACAATAATCGACCACGTATGATGATGTGCTAAGAAATTGATTAACTCAGCTCTGTGCCCCAGAGATCCAGTAAATTTCAGTCAGAAGGAATAAGGTGTCAATTTCCAGAGGCAAAAGAAAACAAAATATATCCTGGACTAGGGCTGGGACAGAGACCACAAGGCAGGGGATGGTAAGGAGAGACCAGATCATGAAGAGACCAGGAAGCCATACTAAATAATCAAGATTTGTCCCAAGGGTAACAGGGGCCACTGAAGTGACATGATTGTGTTTTTAATCTTGCTTGAAACTCCAACAAAGAGAAAATAAGCTGGTCAGCTGAGTCAGGCAGACTCAGTTGCGTCAGAAGCTCATGACATTTATTTGTATTCGTGTGGCATATTTATCAAGTTTTTTGTTTGTTTTTTATTTCAGCATATTATGGGGTACAAATGTTTAGGTTACGTGTGTTGCCTTCCCCCCCTTCACCCCTCGAGTCAGAGCTTTAAGCGTGCCCATCCCCCAGATGGTGGCATCGCACTCATTATGTATGTATATACCCATCCCCTCCTCCCCCTCCCGTCTGACTTTGAGCATTTTAACGTCCAAATCATGAACCTTATTTTTACCCCACTTTTAAACCGATTATGAGACAGTCATCAACATCTTCACCAGTAGCAGCACACCAGGGGCAATGTGCGGAGTCACGCTTACAATTCGACCTTGAGCAAAATCACCTGAATTCTGAACAGGACTTGCCTTCGTTTCTTTATAAGCAACAACGACCCAAGCACTACCTGCATCCAGTCACTACTGGAATCAACCAGGAGTGAATTCTAAATCTTCACAATAACCTTATGAGATTGATATGATTTGTATTTTATGAAGAAGAAACAAAAACGAAGAAAGTGACTGGCCCACGGTCACTAACAGTTAGTAGACGCACCAGCTAAAGCTGACTTGGGTGCTTCTGATCAGACTGTCTGAGAGTCTGCTCTGCGAACCACAGCTCACTGCACTGCCTCACACAGTGTTGCTTACTTCAAAGTTCGTAGTATTCGATGAGCTACTGCATATAGTGTGT
>CAUYRT010084304.1:0-16062 GCA_963574885.1 Lepilemur ruficaudatus
AACCAAGCTGTAGTCCTACTGTGCATAACTTGTATACAGCACTAGTTTGACAACACTCATCTATAGCATTCAACAAGGTGTGTAAACTGGTTCCGCACCAATGTCTAATTGTGATAAAAGCTTCCAGGCAATTACTCTCTGATTCTGTACTTTGCTCATCATGAATCACACAGTTTATGGGCCATTCCGTGAACCACACTTTGAGAATGCTGACCTAGGCTGTTCTTTCCCTCTCTCTGCAACGTCATTTTCAGGGCAAGGAACTGCCAATGAATGGCAGAGCTGGAAATCTGGGGGTTTTTTGTTTTGTTTTGTTTCGTTTTAATCCCGGTGCCAAGCACAGGGGCTCACACCTACAATCCCAGCACTTTGGGAGGCTGAGGCAGGAGGATTGCTTGAGCCCAGGAGTTCGAGGCTGCAGTGAGCTATGATCAGGCCACTGCACTCCAGCCTGGGTGACAGAGTGACACCCTGTCTCTACAAAAAAAAAAAAAAAATTATCCCAGGAAATAGCAGAAAATTCAACCCCAAGTGCATGTTCAGAACTCTCAGAAATAAGGCAGAAAAGGGAGCAAAAAGAGGAAAAAAACATCAACATATCCCAGCTGGCACTGACCACCCTCAGTCACACGGATCTAGAGACAAGAACTGACTCAGCACCGGCAGGGAGGTTACAGCTTGTCGGCTCTCGCCAGGTGGCTTCCCTGACCTTGGGGCGTTCCTCCTTTCTCAGAGCCACAGCTTCCAGTTTGGCTTCGTACTCCGCTTGGACTTGGTCCCTCTTCTTCAACACGCTCTGTGGGAGGCAGAGAGGAGAAGCACATGACACGGAGTCCACAAAGGGCTTCCAACCCCCAGGCAATTGCTTCTTTACCCCACAACTCCCCAAATCATGGCACACCCAACCCCAGCCACGAGCTCCTAGCACAGTGGGCTATGGCACAGGAGCCGTAGCGTGACACGCGACATGGACTCCGGAGGAAGCAGGGGGAAAGGAGGAAAGAAAGGAGAACCATTCCCAGAGAATGAACCTTCTAGGGAAGGGCAAGTGCGGGAAACGGTGCCCATCCATTGCCACACTGATGGGAGGGCTCTCGGCTTCCCTGTGTGCAGAGAGAACTCGGCTGTGCGGCAACGTGCAGCTTTGTAGGTTACGACGCAGGACGTTCCCTGACTCTTAATGGACAAGAGAAAGTCAAGAGAGCTCTTCAATCTTTAATTCACTGATTGGATCCCTGGTAGACTGATTTGTTCACTGATCCAATAGCCACTTATTTGTCCTCTGCTCTGGTCCAGGTATACAAAGAGCAAAGAGATACTGCCCTGACCTAAGGGGTTCAGTCTAGGAGAGGTACAGACATGATATGAGGCTACAAGTGCTAAAAGAGCTATGTATGTGCAAGTCCAGAATTCCTGGCACCACACGGCAAGCCCACCAGAGAGAGTGGTAAATGAGCCCAAAGAGAGCCAGTTTTGGATGGAGCTAGAGTAAGGCAAGCCAGGCGCCAAGGGTGCAAAGTTTAAGGAGATGCTCACATCTGGCCCATGTGAGTACAAGGTCAGCACCTGAGCGCGAGCACCTCCTGAAATCTGTGCCCTAGGTTCACCCCTTAGTCCTAGCTCTGCTGCTAGGATCCCACCAAGCAAAACAGACATGCTTGCCAGCAGACATTCTAGGAAAGTGTCAGTTTCATCAAAGTGGTTTTATTTTTCTTCTTTCAGTAGAATAATGAAAATGGCAAACTAAGAGTGATAAGAACTTTCTTTCCCACTAACTCAAAAGTCACAAATAGCTACGAAAGTTTCTAATCATGCACTTTCCCCCTAGGGACTGTCCATCAGAGCATGGGTCAGTGCAGGAAGGAGTCACTCCTTGGCTAGACAGCGGACACCTTGTATCCCTGACGATGTGCTAAAATAAAAGGTAATGAGTGACTGAGTAGTTGAGAGCTCTGGGGTCAACCTTCAAATGGAAGTGTCAACACTGGGAGCCTCAAGTCTTCTCCTGAAGAATTTACTTTGAGAAATATTTCACAGTGACAAGAATATGAGGTAAAAATTTCAGCAGTTTCATTTCATCATGTGCCACTCATTTGTCTCTCAAGTGCTGACTTTCCCTCCACACACTCATTAATCTTTGAGTAGGAATATTCACGATGCTGTTCAGAGGAACTCTCCGCTGTGATGGAAACGTTCTATGATCTACACTGTCTAGTACACAAGCCATGACCTCCACATGACTGAAATATAGCTAGTATGACTGAGGAACTTGATTTAAATTTTTATTTAATTTTACTAACTTGACTTTAAACTTAAATAGTCACATATGACTAGTGGCTACTGAAAGGACAGCACTGCTAATAAACTAACAGAGGAAAAAAAGGAGAAAACTCACAGCACATAATTGCTCCTTTGAAGAGAAAGGTCACAGCTCACAACTGCCCCTTTGTTTGATTAATCACCTGTGGCTTAACTTGTTCTCTCTAAGAATTTGTTTTTAGAACACTTGAAAGAAACTGAGCAGATAGAAAGAGCGTGACCTCCCCCAGTTTCCACCAGCCCACATTCCAGGAAGACTGATAAGCCAGTCCCACGGAGAAGAGAAAAACAAAAGGGGGAAAAAACACAAACACACACAGCCACTTCACAGCTGCCTTCTGCCATCAGCTTGAAGGAATAACTTTTTTTCTCCTTTACCCTGAATAAAAACCCCGAACCCTTACCCTTGGGGCCGGCACTTCTCCTTTTTTTATTTCATGCCATGCCCTTCCCCTCCTTTGGGAAGTAAAATAAACTTTCTTTAAAACTAGTCTAATCTTTGTCTCGAGAATTCTTTCTCAGCCCTTGCTACAAGTTCCCGCCCTAACAGCTACCATATTGGATGATATAAATATATAACGTAAAAATTTTAAGCTCAGGGGTCCTGTCTGGATTTCATAAAGCCCAGAAAATAATCTAAATCTACTGGTTGGGAACCAGCAGCAGTAAAAATTACAATCTCCACTCAAGTAAAATGAAAATATGCTTGCTGTCTGTGGACATGCAAATGTGGCTCCCCCAGGAGCAATGGAACAGCAGGGTGTGTACTTCCCCTCACAGTGTGTTTCTCACCTTACTGGAAAAAACACACATATCCAAACCAGCACTACCAGGAATGAGGACGAGTTGCTCCAATGACAGTGTGGCGAGAACCTCACAACCAAAGCTATAAAACCATGCCTTGGAATAGAGTCAGCACAGTGCAGGGATGGACAGGGAGAGGAGATGCACGAACCCTACTCAGCTAAAACATCCTAAAAGCATCTCCTCTCTCTACCCCCAAAACAGGTGAGGGAGCCGGCAGATCCAGCCATACCCCTCTCTCCAGTTAGCCTGAGCCTTCCCTGGCCCCAAGGACAGGCAGGGCCGCTGTCTCCCCAGTCACTGCTCCCTGCAGCCTCTCCTGGCGTGGCCAGCATGCTGCCTTCTCATGCAGGCTGACTAGAGGATCTGTGTAACCACCCTGCATCACTGGACAGCATGAAAGGCTCACAACAGCTCTGTAGAGGCAAAAGGGCATTATCCCCATTTCAGAGACAAGAAGACTTAGGTACAGTGGCTGGACCTGTTTGAGGTCACACCACTGGCTAACAGCACAGAGAGGTGACCCATTCAGGTTCTTCCTGCTATGTTCAGTTTATGGTTTCACAGTTGGACTTTGATCCAACAATGCCAAAGGTTGGGAAATGTGTTCTCAATCAAAACAAACTGTTTCAGAGCAGCATCCTTGTTAGGACACCTTTGCCCCTGTTGGTGATGGTCTGAGAGGACTAGGCTCCCATCCCAGTCTCTGTTGATATAACTGGTTGAGCCAGCCTATGACTTAGATGCAGTGGGACGAAAGGGAGAAGAGACCCAGTCAGGGTCTGCAGAAAGGGCCTCCATCACTTGGTGACAGGCAGAAGATAGTCATCAGCTGAGCCTCCCACAGAACTGTATAGGGATCTCTGATTCTAATGGGTGTGCCAAGTCAAAATGGGAAGTGCACAGAGATACCTTCCTCCTTACACTGTGTTACCCGCCCTCCCCTGTATGGCCACCCTCACCGTCTTTCTGCCCTGCCTTCAAACATCTTCATCCGCTATCCAGGTGCAGGGATACAGCAGAGAACAAAACACACAAAAGCTTTGCCTTCATGAGCTTACACCCTAGAGGAGAGGCAGACAATAAACATGTAAAATACATAGCGTGTAAGGTGGCTCTGGGTGTTGAGAAGGAAAAATAAAACAGGAAAGGAAGATAGGAAGTACCAAGGGTTTGGAGGAGGGCAGAATTGTATGGAGGGTACCCAGGGAGGGCTGCACACTCAGAAGGTGACTTTTAATTAGAGACATGGAAGAAATTTCTCTTGGATACAATATACTTTTTAATGCAGAACACTTCATGATTGCAAGTGGTCCTAATAGTCTAGAACTTTAGTTACCTTTCTTTCTCAATGAAGAGAGGACAAATGACTCGGTTTCTGTAATAAATTGCAAAGAAGAACAGACAAAGAGGGATTTTCAAATATTTAAGAAACAGACCAGGCACTGTGGCTCATGCTGCAATCCTAGCACTTTGGGAGGCTAAGGCAGGAGGATCATTTAAGGTCAGGAGTTCAAGACCACCCTGGGCAACAAACATCGTGAGACTCCATCTCTACAAAAAGCAAAAAAAAAAAAATAGCCAAGCATTACAGTAAGTGCCTATAATCCTAGCTACTCAGGGGTCCGAGGCAGGAGGATCACTTGAGCCCAGGATTTCATGGCTGCTGTGAGCTATGATTGTACCACTGCATTCTGGCCTGGGCAACAGAGTGAGACCCTGTCTCTAGGGGAGAAAAAAAAAAAGTTAAGAAACATATCAACCAATGTATGTACCTTATTTAGATCCCGATTTGGAATAAGAACTATAAAAACTGTCTGAGACAACTAGGGAAACTTGAATGCTAACTGGATATTTTACCATAGCAAGAATAAGATAGTTTTTTCTTTTAAAAAGAATGCTTATATTTTAGGGATATGTACTAAAGGTTTTTATATGAAGTGATATGCTGTCTGGGATTTGCTTTAAAATAATCCGGGATGGGCCCTGGGAGCGGAGTGGGAGTACAGACAGAACAAGGCGGGACACGAGCGAGTAACCGCTGAGTGGACAACCACTGACGCTGGCTGGGGCACAGTGGGCTTGTTAGACTTTTGCTCTACTTTGGGATATGTTTGAATTTTTCTATAATAAGCAGGTCAAAATACCTTTCTCCGTAATAAAAAGTGTTATGAAAACACAATACCTGTCATCCAAAATGTTTATGACAAATAATAATGGCCATTAGAAGGCCTAGAATTATGTCATCCATGAAATATGCAAACAGCCTTCATCCTATGATGACAAAACTGTCTGGAAGAGTTAGCTCACAGATGCAATCTGTGGTTTGGCTCTCAACATCTGCACCGGGTTTTTTCCAAGAAAGGACCACAATAGTCAGTGTCTACGGGAAAGCTCAACGCCCCGCCCCGCCCCCAGAGCTCATGCTCACGCCTTCTCCTGGTGAGGCCATAGGCTCACAAACCGTGGGAGGGAGAAAAGGCAGTCTAAACAGAGCCCCAGCACCAAAGGCCGAAGCCTCCTCAAGTCTGGAAAGTTTTTAAGACTCAAAGCTTTATGGAAGAGGGACATTAGGATGCAGGGCCAGAGAAGTCTAGGAAGGCAGCAGGAACAGCTCGGCCACACGTAGAGAACTGCAGAACATGATGGTTCATATTCTGGTACACCAGGGCTGACAACCCAAAAGACCCAAGAGGACTTCATATAGAATAATAGGTGTTCTGTAATAAAGAAAGAAGTTCCAATGAGAATAAAAATAAATACCCAGCGTGACCCTGTGGCTTGTTTTCAGGTAGCCCTCTAGGAGAACACTTCCCAGCAGGAAGGAAAATGGGACCAACTTGGTCCTGCTGAGATCACAATTTCTGGTTAAATGACTGAGCTGAGACTGCCCCTTTCAACATGCTCCTTTTAGACATTCATTCGATAGAGATCAGGACCACCTGCAAGTTACATCTTCTGGGGCAATGTTGATAATATTAAAACCACACATTTCTCCCTGATTTTAAAAGATATTTGTTATACAAAATTTGGAAAATAAAGAAAAAATGTACAGAATTAGGAGGAAAAGACATCCATAATCTCATCTCTCAGACACAACCAGTGATACTTTATGTCTTTACCTCTAGCCTTTTTCCTTGAGTGACTTCTTTGATGCTGCCTGTTTCTGTCTCTTCTTCCTGCACTTCTGTTATTCAGATGTTGGACCTTATGATCTACTTCTCTGATTTTCATATTTTTTCTCTGCAATTCTCTTTTTGTTTCATTTTATATGCAATTTCCTCAACTTTTTCTTTTAACTCTTCTACTTTTTTTTTTTTTTACATTCCTATCATGGTTTCAATTTCCAAGAACTCCTCGTTCTCTGAATTTTTTTTTTTTTTGAGACAGGGTCTTGCTCTGTTGCCTGGGCTACAGTGCAGTGGCATCATCATAGCTCACTGCAACCTCAAATTCCTGGGCTCAAGCGATCCTCCTGCCTCAGCCTCCCAAGTAACTGGGACTACAGGCTCATGCCACCATGCTCAGCTAATTTTTCTATATTTTGTAGAGACGGGGTGGGTCTTGCTACATTGCTTGGGCTTGTTCTCTAAATTTTTAAAAATTCTTGTTCTGTGGCTCTGATATCTTCTCTCTTCTCTTTTGGAAGATATTAAAGATTTCTTCTTCTGGAAATTTTCTTCTCCCTTCAATAATGTTTCACTGAATACATTTTTCTTTTTGCTTTTACTTTCAATATTCATATTAGAATCTTTCCTTAAATATTTGGTGACACTTGTCTATCCATCCACTCATCCAAAGTGAAACACCAAAGAAACTGGTTGACAGCTCTCTACACAGAGGGCTTGTTGACAATTCCCTATAGGAGACTCTGCTGGTTCCCTCTCTGAGGGGCCCTTCTCTGCTCCCACCAATATCAGTATCTTTGGGTGTCTTCTCTTGGAATGTTCAGACTTTCTAGCAAAGGCTCTTCTCATCCTTGCATGGAAGATACAATGCTGAGAGCCAAGCAGGAGGAGATGAGTAACAGTTTCAACATTCAGGAACATTTTGCCGGGCACAGTGGATCATGCCTGTAATCCTAGCACTCTGGGAGGCCGAGGCGGGCGGATCGTTTGAGCTTGGGAGTTCAAGACTAGCCTGAGCAAGAGCGAGACCCCGTCTCTACCAAAAATAGAAAAAATTAGCCGGGCATGGTAGCGCATGCCTGTAGTCCCAGCTACTCGGGAGGCTGAGGCAGGAGGATCGCTTGAGCCCAGGAGTTTGAGGTTGCTATGAGCTAGGCTGACGCCATGGCACTCTAGCCTGGGCAACAGAGTGAGACTCTGTCTCAACAACAACAACAACAACACACACACACACACAAAAGGAACCTTTTACTGAACACCCTCAACTGTACCTAGAATCTGTTGTTCCAGAGACCCTCGATTTTACCCCCTCTGGAGAACATACCCCCAATTCTGCCAGAGTGGAGAAGGAACAGTGGCCACTGGGTGAGGAGGGAAGAGAGAATCAGAAGCTCTGATTGATTCTTAGACAGACTCCTGACTTACTCTTCAGCCCCACCTCTCCCTCAGCCCCAGAAGGGTGTGGTGCTGCCAATTCTCAACCTTTCTGGAGGGTTCCACAGTGTAATCCACGTGGCTTCTCAGGTCCCCCCCACCACTAGTCAGCTTCCAAATCAGCTTTTTTGAGTCATTTAAGTTACTCGACCCCTCTCAGTTGGCTTTCTAGTGCCCCAAATTATACCGTCATCTCCTTGCCCACTGCTCTCCATCTTTGTAGGCTTACACCTCAAAAAAAAAAAAAATCTTTCTAGTCTCATTTTGGTGAGGTTCCATAAAGAAGAAGAAGTTTAAATATGATTCTGTCTGCCATTACTGGGAATCTCAGAATTTTAATATTTTTAAATTTTTGTTAAAACTTGTAAGCTTATCATGTCATTTCACATCCTGCTTCTTCACATTTTCACCTCAATTCGAAGAAATTAGCCCCTCGATATATAATCACTTTTGTTCAGGAAGACGGACATTTTTTTCCCCGATAATTCAATCTTTCAGAAAAATCTTCATTTCAGCGTTTGAAAGGCACTGGAAATGGCCAACCTAAAGCACAAACGCTCACGTCCCTGGAGCTTGACTCACTCACGCCACCTTGTGGCTGCTTCGGGGAAAAAGCGGGCAGGCTGAAGAACCATCCAACAATTCAACTGTCATTTGAAAAGAATTACCCGGAATGCTGCTGAAGGCATCTCCAACTCAAAGATAAACTTTGTCTTTAAACCAAAGCTTCTGTATCCACATCTCACACCTATAATCATGATCACCAACGATGCCCGTGTTATTATTTTAAATCCAGTGATCACTATTCATCTTGCCCCTTTCCCTTAAAACATTTTTCTGCTTCATTGAGGCAATTCTCTGCTTTTTTCTTCCTACCACCCCAACCATTCCACAACTGACTCATAACCAACTGCTGTGGCACCTCCACTGAATGACTAATAGTCGTGTCTGAACTCAACGTGGCCCAAACCACGTGGTTCCCAGCAACCCAATCTGTTCCTCCCTGGACTTTCCCCAACCCAATAAACAGTACTACTAGCTGCCCAGCTGCTAAAGCCAAAAACCCCAATTTCTCCCTTTCTTATTTCACTTTCCCCCAGCAGCAAGTCTATCCGGCCCTTCATCCAACACATACCCCAAATCCACCCACTTGACCACCACCACAGTCAAGCTCCACCACCTGGGTATCTGCCCCTGGCTCCCGGTGACATCCTCCTGAACGGTCTCCCCAACCTCCACTCTCTACAATCTGTCTCTATACTGTAGCACTACACATCTTCTTCAAGTAAAAAATCACATCTCGTCATTCCCCTGCATAAAACCAAATGGCTTCCCTTCTACTCCTTAGAATAAAATCCAGACTCTTACCAACCATGGCCTTTAAGGTGCTACTGTATGGCCTGGCCCCTACCTCTCTCTGACCCCACCTCCTGCCACTTGCTCCCTTGCTCCCTGGGCTCCACTACACTGGCCTTTCTGGTCTGCAGATACCAGGCTCATTTCTGCTTTAGAACCTTTGCACTGGCTGTTCCCTCTGCCTAAAAGGCTCCATCCTCCCATCCTTGCACAGCCAGCTCCTATGTCTCACTCAAGTCTCCAGCCAGAGCCACTTTTTCCCTGTGGCTTTCCCTTACAACCCACTCTTTCTTTGGACCCTCACCCTACTCCAGTCATTCACCAAGACCTCTGAGACAAGCATGCCCATTGACATAGATAAATCTATCTCTTAAAAATAACAAGATGCATGGCATGCAATAGCTATACATTTGTAAATGTTCCAAATTCACCAAACTATCAAATCTAATTAAATATTTGCTGACTACCGTCTATGAATAAGGCAGTGTAGGAAATGAGATGGTCCTGCCCTAACCTCCTTAAATAAAACTTCAACTCTTGACCTGGTCATAATGACACCAATACACTAAAAGCACTGCCAGAAATTTGGTAAGAACTCTAAGATGGTCTCTCTCAGTCCATCACTGCTCTAATTACATTTTTATACACACATAGTCTATAGAACATGAAATCCCATATGAGGGCTCACCTGTAGATGTCTACAGGGTGTTTAACTTGAGTCCTGGGTTTGAGGATAACTTTGGTACCCACCCCCACCGCCCCCGGCACTGTGTGCTATCTCTCCACGTATCCTTGGAATACATGCCTTCAACCATCTTTCTAGCACGAGCTGTTCTCATTGTTCACAGCTTAAAACATCACTGCTCCATTTGTTCCATGTGCCCTGATAATGACCCCACTTCTGTGCTTTCTTTCTACCTCCAAAGGGAACAGAACGTACCCAGCCACAATTGTCCTTAAAGAGACACAATTGGGGAAAGAGCACTCACCTGGCTTTCCTCCTGGCAAGCAGTTAAACACACAGCTACAAGGTGACTGGTCAACAGGGAGTACAATTCTGTGGCCACAGAACAGACAAGAGACTTACCCATAGGGTTCTGTTCCTTCATCTCAAAAATGAGCAAATTCGACAAGATGATCCCAAAAGTCCTTCCAAGCTCAGAGAGGAACCCCACCTGCAGCCCCAGCAGGAGAGGGGTCCTGAGCCCCCACACTTTCCCATCCAGGGATCAACCAAGCCTCTCAACTATTTCAAGTTCCTAAGGCACAGGCCACTGACTCCAAATGAGGAGGACAGAACTCACCATTTGGTTCACTCAAGGCCATGACAACAGGAGTAGACTGACAAAACATCACCACACCAGTAAGCCCCACCAAAACAAAACCAGCACTTTCTCCGCTGGTGAAGAATGTGCCACAGCCAGGCTTTTGGCAACTCCTCTGCCCCATGTTTAGTTTTCATACTGAAGAGCAAAACCTGCCCCGCTTATACCTCAAATATCAGACAGTCATTCTGGAAATGGAATTATGAATCTCTCAGAGAAATAGAATACGGTTAAAAATTCTTAAGGAGCAGCAGTGTGAACAGGTTGGGGAGCCACTTAGGACACCATCCCCCTCCTGATGTCTTTTGTCCTGGCCACGCAGACCCTGACAATCCCACCAGTCTTGGATTCGCCATCAAGTCACTCCTGTCTTGCCCAGAACACTTTGCAGAGACGTTTCCTGTTGCAAAGATGGGGAGCAGGTGACCTCATTCCTCACTAACTGGGCTTAGCTCAGCTCACCCTGGGGCAGGGCGTGGGTTTCAGAGACTGCCAGCCAACACTCCCTCTTTCCCACCTCTTCCCCAGACAACACTGTGGACAAATCCCATTCTCCCAGCCTGATTAACCTGACCGATATTTTTTCAGGTTCAGTAAACAAGAAACTCAATACATATGTCTCACACATGGGGTGAAGAAAGAAAGCAAACAAATGTTTCTTTGATGTATAACTTCAATTACTCACACACACTTGTGTCTCTTGTGTTGTAATAAAGATGCCAGATAAATCCTTGCTATGTGACAATTTGAATCCGGCTTCAAATACAAATATACATTAAGTACTAACATACTTGTCATGTGCAAGAACAAAGAAATTTGTATTGTAATATTCCAGTGCCATGTATGCACTGGGTTTTTACTCTGGCAAGGTTAGGAAGTGTTTTGGTGGAGGGTGTGTCTATATAAGAGACAAATCCAGGGACATCCCAAGGATTGTAAAAATTTATTTTTGATTACAAAAACGGATACTATTAACTTTATAAGAAAAGTGAAATATTCTAGTTCATTTCAAGCAAGCCAGGTTGCCTCTCTATACTTGTTTCAGACATAGGATTAAAAATACAACATGCATATCTCAATTTTTTAAAGAAAAGGCAATGTGACGAAAGAGGATGAGCTGTAAATTTGGAGCTAGAAGTTTTGGTTTTCAGCCTCAGTTCCGATAATTACCAACAAAGCTGTCTCAGGCTAGCGATCTCACATCGGAGCTTTATCTAATCCCCCATCACCACCATAATCATTTCCACCTTACAGATTAGGAAATTCATGCCATTTCCCTGATCGCTGTGAGATCCAGACACAATCCTGTCTTTGAAAGTGTTTTATTAATATTACCACATGAGGTCGTGATTCATTCGACCAGGAAGAGGCTCCATTTTCCATTGTCCACACTTTAATATGTATCAAGAATCTTAGAATATTCACACCTGATTAAATGACATGGAGTGAGGATGCTGGGCACATGGGAGTTCATCATACTATTCTCTCTGCTCTTGCATATGCTTGAAGTTTTCCATAATATGTTTTTGTTTTTTGAGACATGGTCTTGCTCTGTTGCCCGGGCTAGAGTATAGTGGCATCAGCATAGCTCACTGGAACCTCAAATTCCTGGGCTCAAGCAATCCTCCCGCCTCAGCCTCCCAAGTAGCTGGAACTACAGGTGCACACCACTACGTCCGACTAATTTTTTTATTTTTTTGGAGAGATGGGGTCTTCGCTCTGGCTCAGGCTGGTCTTGAACTCCTGGCCTTAAGTTATCCTCCTGCCTCGTCCCCCCAAAGTGCTAGGATTACAGGCATCAGCCACCAAACCCGCTTCCATGATAAAGTTTTTTTTTTTTAACTTTTTATAACTAGTTGATTATTTTTTACTCCCCTTCTCAAGCTGTAGAATATTTTCACAGTTCTATCGCCTTTTTGGTTTTCCATTTTTACAGCCCAGTGTTGACAGGTTTCTCTCTGGAGATTCAGGTCAGGCCCCTAAAGCCATGTTCTCCAACCCATCCATGCATAGGCGGTGGAAGTTTCTGGTGTGGGCATCAAGTTCTGCGTATAGAACTTGACACTGGAAGTCTTTTGACCTCGCAGTTCCTCTCTCTTTTTCCATTCATTGCTCCCAGAGCAGAGTTCCTCTGACTCTTGTTCCTTTTATTCATCACCTGCCCCCTCTTCCCTTTTTTTTTTTTTTGTTTAAAGTTTTCAAAATCTTACCACTTTTTCTCAAGTTTCACAGTGATATACCCTGAGTTGGCTACCTTTTCATTCCTTTTGCTGGGCAATTAGCATGTCATGTTAATCTGAAGACTTCTGTCTTCGGCTATGGAAGATTTTCTTTCCTTCTTTTTGTTTTTTAAAGACAGGATGTCACCCTGTTGCCTAGTCTGGAGTGCAGTGATGTGATCACAGCTCACTGCAGCCTCAAACTCCTGGGCCAGATTTTCTTGTATTATTTCCTTTGCAATTTCCTTCCCTCTGTTTCTCCTGTCCCCCCAGGAACTCTTATCAGTCAGATGCTGAACCTTTGGGATTAATCCCCATGTCTCTTTTCTTTCACATTTTTGGTACTTGTGCATTTTTGTTCTATTTTTCCAACTACTCGTTTGTGTTACTTTACAATTTCCTCAACCTCATCTTCCAACCTTACTATTCCATTTTATTTCAGCAATCATATTGTAACTTCCAAGAGCTCTAATTTAATTATCTATTCTTTTTCCACAGCATCCTGTTCTTGTTTAAGAGCTCTTATATCAACTTGAACTCCCAGAGAACACTGATAAGAATTTCTTCCCAAACTTATTTTTCCCTTTAATTCACATATTTAGTTCACCACGTGTTGCTCTATTTATACGTCCATGACGTCAGTCCACACGTCTGATCCCACCCACCCGGGAAGAAGGAAACTTGTACCACACGCAAACAGGCAACACTCCGCTACTTTTTGGTAATTACTACAATGAAGAAAGTACCAAAGAGCACGAGAAGCAAGCCAGCTTACCTTCATGGAGTCAGAGTATAAAATATATTCCCTGAGCACAGGTAGAAAGTCTTCAGTCATGTCATCCGTCAGCTCTTCCAAGGCTGTAGAGCAGTTCCCAATGCAGCCCGACACACCCTCCAGGGGTTCAGCCAGCTCACCCTCCAGCGCGCTCCATGTAGAGTACACAGGTCCGTATTCTCTCAGCTCCACGAGGTACTCTTAACAGGGAAGAGAAACCAACTGAAATCTGCCTGGGCAGCAATCACTGGTCTTGCTGACTCCATAATCACCGTAGCCAAGAGCTCTCTATGTTCAGTTGTGTTTCTTTGGGTGTTCATTCAGCTGAGCACATTCTTCTTTAAACATACCACTGTTTCTAACATAATTTTAAAAAACTTAAAACCACTAAAAGCCAATGTTACTGCTGATATTGGAACATCAATCTATTCCGCTCCATAATGGGAAGGCCACACATCTGGATAACATACAGTACAATGCCTCGTGGGGAAAAGTGGCAGGAGCCACATCCGCCAAACATCTTCCGAAATAATCACTCACCTACCCAATACCATGAAGCACTATTTTCATAAGCAATGTGGACAGAGTTTCATATAAGTTTAGGGAGATGTTTTTAAAGGGAAAAAAATCAGTAACAATGGAATTTTTGGAAACATTTTGACACAGGACATGATGCAGTCTTATACTGACAGACTCCCCCTCTCACTCAGTGCTCATCCCAACACCTTGGTCCCACCAGAATTGACTCCACATGATCCCCAGGTGCAGACAGTACCCAAAGCCATCTCTAAAACCTATGGGCCCAACATGCTCATCAGTGGATAAAGGAAAGGGAGCAAGAACAGGGAACAAGGACAAATGTTGATTTTTTTGTCCCCCTACAAAGAAAACCTGGCCCATCATTGTTTGTCACCAGGATTCTTGCCATTGCAACAGAAAGCTGTTGCCCTTGTTTAGTAAGCACTGAGTGGCAGCTGCTGGAGAAGCCTTTCCAGGGTGTCTCGTGTGCCAGCATGATCAGTAATACTGTTTCGATCTGTCTAGCCTACACGTATGTAAGGACATGAAAGACCCCAACATTCTGGGATGTGGCCTTGAGAGGGTGGGAAGGAAGTGGTGGCCACAACCAGGAAGGACAGGCACAGGCCCGGGCAACTCCCCAGCTCAGGAGTGGGTTTGAAATGAACCAGGGGTGGGGCAGGAGAGTCAACTTCAAATGCAAAGCCTTGTTAGGGTCATAACATCGGCAAATGCAGGTCACCATGCTGCCCTTTTGAACCACCATTCTGCCAGAAAAGATATCTAAGTTTTTTAAATTATAATTCCTATGAATGAAGGGCAGCTGAGTCGGTGTCTCCACTTTTAAAGCTAAAGTTAAGAGAGAGAGAGGAGGAAAGGCCCGGAGTGGTTGTCTGCTGTGGGAAAAGCAAACACAAGGCTGGGATGCGGGACAAAGGATGGAGTGCAAAATTACATTCCAGTCACAACTAGCCCCTCCTGCCTTGTATTTACTTGTTTTACAAGTAAAATATGGCCCAGTTCTGTCACTCCAACATTTCTGCAGTTTGATTCTGCTTAGCACACATGAACACCATTTCTGCCACTGTGGTCACGGGGAATAACAGCGATCTCAACAAAGAGCTCACCTATTTCTTCTTTGATGATCCTCTGCGCTATTCGATCAATGGTCCCCAGTTTGAGAGCAAACGTGTCTAAGTAATCACCTATGGCTGCAAACTCAAGAGGCCGAGTCCTCAGCTTGTAGCCGCTGGTGACATGCTTGACTGACTCGCCCACTCTGGTCAGCAATGCCATCCCCTGCTTCTTGTAGGTGTTCAGGTCCTGAGGGTGACACATGAACAGACTCAAAGCACTCACTCACTCACACGGCCAGGACTAAGTGAACCAACTCCTACAGGCAGCTTCTATTTGGAAATGGAGGACTTAGAGAACAAGGAGCTGAGTCAGGGGAGCTAAGCTCATACACACAAGGCTTCCCTCCTTGACACTGTAACCACCAGACCACACTGCCGTCTGTCTACACCCGGATCCCTCTCAACAGAGCCAGACTCTGATCCTTTCATTGGGTTCACTCACCTGAGCACCTTTAAACATGACACTGTTTCTAACATAATTTTTTAAACCTCTGTCTAAAAACGTATCCCTTTCTCCCAAACAAATCGCCCTGTGTTGTCTTTAGGAGCAAAACTGAAGAGCTGAGGTTCAGATATTTATCCACTCATGTATTAATATTCACGCCCCAATAAGCCATCTAAGGAGAGCTGAGGGTGGAAAGCAGGAAATAGCAACAGAAAAAGCACTGCTAGAAAACTCAGGCCAAGGACAGATGCTGTAAACAACAACAAAACATTTTAAACCCGAATTTCTTGTAGGTCAAGGCAAAAACAGGAAATATGTTAAGTTTCATAACCCACCGTACCTAACTTAAAAGCATAGTAGCCTGCCAGGTGAAACAAACTTCTTGCTCCCTAAGGGGAGTCTACAGTATGTTCAGATAGTCCTATGTCACTTACTGAAATGGCACCTTCAAAAATGGTTTCACTGGCCGGGCGCGGTGGCTCACGCCTGTAATCCTAGCACTCTGGGAGGCCGAGGCGGGTGGATAGCTCAAGGTCAGGAGTTCAAGACCAGCCTGAGCAAGAGCGAGACCCCGTCTCTACTATAAATAGAAAGAAATTAAT
>CAUYRT010084305.1:0-11417 GCA_963574885.1 Lepilemur ruficaudatus
TGGCTCACGCCTGTAATCCTAGCACTTTGGGAGACCGAGGCGGGGGGATTGCTCAAGGTCAGGAGTTCGAAACCAGCCTCAGCAAGAGTGAGACCCCCATCTCTACTAAAACTAGAAAGAAATTAATTGGCCAACTAAAAAAGTAGAGAAAAAATTAACCGGGCATGGTGGCACATGCCTGTAGTCCCAGCTACTTGGGAGGCTGAGGCAGAAGGATCGCTTGAGCCCAGGAGTTTGAGGTTGCTGTGAGCTAGGCTGCTGCCACGGCACTCTAGCCCGGGCAGCAGAATGAGACTCTGTCTTAAAAAAAAAAAAAAGAAAAAAGAATACCTGGATCTAATAGTTTTTTGTGAGTAACAGTGATAATAGGTACCATTTATTGAGTAATTATTATTTGCTACAATTGAGTACTTGCTATTATTATATATAATATTTTTAATCTTTTTTTTTTTTTTTTTTTGAGACAGAGTCTCACTCTGTTGCCCAGGCTAGAGTGCCGTGGTGTCAGCCTAGCTCACAGCAACCTCAAGCTCCTGGGCTTAAGCGATCCTCTTGCCTCAACCTCCTGAGTAGCTGGGACTACAGGCACGCACCACCATGCCCGGCTAATTTTTTCTATATATATATATATTTTTTTTTAATTGGCCAATTAATTTCTTTCTATTTTTAGGTAGAGACGGGGTCTCACTCTTGCTCAGGCTGGTCTCAAACTCCGAGCTCAAACAATCCATCTGCCTCGGCCTCCCAGAGTGCTAGGATTACAGGTGTGAGCCACCGCACCCGGCCAATATTTTTAATCTTCATTGCTATTCTATAAGGTAAATATTACTCTATGTAGCAGATAAAGAATGGAGGCTTTTGTAGGTTAAATAATTTGCCTAAAAAAGTCAAATTCTTAACTCTCAGGAATTTAACTACATTTTTGGTCTTCTAGCCTGATTCAAATGAAAAACACTTTTCTTATCCCAAACAAAGGTGTAAAGTTCTAGAGCCGGTTCCAAAATGTCTTCATAAAGTATTTTTTAATACTTTAAAGTAATTTTTGCTTTAAAGTGATTTTTAATACTTCAATTTTATACTCTAATTTCTAAGTGATTTTTAATATTTTAGATGAAATACAGAATAAATAATATGTATCTCTGTTTCTTTGCTTTCTTACTAGATGCACATAATTATTTTGTATATATTGTTTCTTAGAAAGAGCCAAGGGTGGTCCAGTGAAGAAAAAGTAACAAACATAGAGAAGTTAAAAAAAAAAAATTCCAGAAATCTTAGAGCTATTATGGTCATTACCACTGTCAGGGTCATCCTTTCTTAGACCTAGTGTTTGTATCAGAAACCTCCAGGAGCTCAGAAATCTTTAATCAAAGCCAATATGAATACAGGTTAGATACAATTGTGGTTATTCTCTTAAGGCTCTCTGACTCTCTGGTCATTCACAGTTTTGTGTTTAGACCTGCGCTGTTCAGTATAGGAACTGCTAGCCATATGATGTGCTGTAAGTATAAAATACACAGTGGCCTTCTGAAGACTTAAATTGCCTTAATGTCACTTGTTTCTTTTTCCTTTTCAAAATGTGGCTACTAAAAATTTTAAATTACATTGGCTTATGTTCTGTTTATATTGGCGCTCATCTAAAGCAAAGGAATTTGACCTATATGTAAAGTTCTTTTTCTTTTTTTTTTTGAAACAGTCTTGCCCTGTTTCCCGGGCTAGAATGCCGGCATCAGCCTACGTCACAGCAACCTCAACCTCCTGGGCTCACAGGATCCTCCGTCCTCAGCCTGCCGAGTAGCTGGGACTACAGGCATGCGCCACCATGCCCAGCTGATTTTTTCTATTTTTAGTAGAGACAAGGTCTTGCTGTTGCTTAGGCTGGTCTTGAACTCCTGAGCTCAAGTGATCCTCCCACCTCAGCCCCCCACAGTGCTAGGATTATAGGCGTGAGCCACCACACCCCGACTGTAAAGTTATCATAACTAGAAAAAGCCAAAATGTTTAAAATCTAGTGTTTTTTTTTAGTTCTAAATGATACCAGCCTAGTTTAAGGTGGTTATTTCTTGCCCTACTTCAGAAGACAGTTTAGATTACTCAAAGAGAACAGTAGTATTGACTAAAGGAATCAGAGAAGATAAATAGAATGATTGAAAAAGAAAAGCCCCCAAAGCCAGAGGTAGACCCCAAATCTGGCTCTAACTTCCTAGCAGTTAAGACAGAGAGGAAATCTGCTAGAAAACCCATATGTCTACAAGATAAAAACATACCAGTTGTGCAGGAGGAATAGCTGTGCCTAGCCCTGAGCCACAGGAGGTGTTTTCCTTGGGCCCTCATAAAGGGGACACTGTGATGTAATGGACAGCCTCCCCAGCGGTTTGCCTACAATGAAGGCAATGGTGGATTTCATGCAGCTGTTTCTTACATCTGCTGGTCATGAAGAATGTTATTTGGTTAGAACCTTGGGTCCTCATCCATCCATAGGTTGCCTGTTGGGGTGGACGTGTGATAATGCACCACTGAGGTTTCCTGCTTCTGAGAGTGCAGCTAACAGACATCTCCAGGTGCCGCACTCTGAATTCAACATGGCATCCCGCTGAAGCCACACTTCCCACTGACTGAGCACAATGAAGATGCTAATGCAGGCCTGTTCTTGAGAGATGTAGGACTCCTCTGATGGGGGACTCTGGCTCAAGCAGTTTCCATTGGCCTGGCTGACTGTGCTAGTCCGTTTTCCTTGCCGTAACAGAATAGGGGAGGCTGGGTAATTTATGAAGAAAAGAGGTGTATTTGGCTCCCAGTTCTGCAGGCTATACAAGAAGCATGGTGCCAGCATCTGCTTTCAGTGAGGGCTTCAGGGAGCTGCCAGTTATGGCAGAAAGTAAAGGGGAAGCAGGTGTGTCACGTGGTGAGAGAGGAAGCAAGAGCAATGGGAGGGGCGCCACACTCTTAAATAACCAGCATGAACTAATAGAGCAAGAACTCACTCATTACCCCAGGGAGGGCACCAAGCCATTCATGAGGGATCCACTCCCATGGCACAAACACCTCCCACTGGGCCCCATCTCCAACGCTGAGGATCGAATTTGAACATGAGATTTGGAGAGGGCGAATATCCAAACTATATCATGGACTTTCTTAGATTTGTGCTGAAGTCTAAGATTCTTCTTATTCCCTTGTCCCTCACAGGGTCACCACCTCTGGCTCTTTCCTCTTTTCTTCTCTGGTGTTTCCCTCAATAAATCTCTTGCATAAAAAAATAAATAATTAAAAAAAATGCTCTTGCATGTCTGACCTGTCTTGATGCTTGATGTCTTTTCCACAAGGACCCAAATTGATGCATCTAACTCCAGACAGGTTGGTGAAGAGACAATAGGTGGAAGGAAAATTCCAGTTTAAATAACCAGTTATTACCACAAGCTTTTCTCTAAACCCTAAAATCTTCTAGTGAGCTGTTCTGGGTTTCATGAGGCTAAGAGAACTTTTTCATAGCCCACATGAAGGCCTAAGGGATTCTATATAAAAGCAGCCGAGGCAGCCTTTTGTTTTCCTGGGTGTGTACCCTAAAATAAGTCCTTTGTACCTTGCATATCTCATGGTAAGAAAATGTGAACACGTTGAAGGGCAAAAAGAATACTTGCCTAGTACTTAAAGCAGATACCCAAATCTCCCTGGGGACGGCTCCTGCCCACCCTCAATTGGGAAGACTCCAGGGTCTTTTTACTGCATTAGTGAAATGGGAAATCACCGTTCCCAAGTGACCAGTCAATGAGACTAGTACTTCCAGAGACCAAATGCAAAGAGAAAACCCAAAGAATGAGTGTCCTATTCACATTCTGAGCTTCATAACTAGTATTTCTCACTCCTCAGCTTTCAATGAGAGTTAAGTAGCTGAGTTTAATGCTACACGTCCTGGCTGGAACCATGCTGCCAAGTGGTTAGCAACATACATGGTACAAAGAGCAGTTGCTCTCTACTTGTCTAAAATACAGTGATTATTGAGTCAGTGTTTCTGTAGAATGGATCAGAAGACCTGCAGAACAGAAAGTCATAACCTAAGCCTGTTTCCTATTCCACCCTATTACTGGGAGAAGAGTAAGGAGAGGTTAGTTAATGGACTGTGTGTGTGTTGGCTCTTCATTAAAAATATTGATAGTGACGATGATCAATGTGTTGACAAGTAGCACATTATATGTGGGGTATCCACAGAGTATAATAATGTTAAAAAGTATGCATGTGTTAAAGAGTCAGTATTTTTTTCTTATTTTCAGGGAGTTTGTGGATCTAAAAAAGTTAAAACAAGCCAACATGTAATCATGAAGCAAATATCAAAATAAAATTTCAGGGATCTGGGAGGTTGAAGACTTAATGGAGTTAACTCATGAAATGTGAAGAAATTTCCCTGAGGTAATTAAATCTCCAGTGGTGATCTTAATGAGGAGGGAATGTGGATACATGGGCATGCCGCTTGACTTCTAGACTCAAGGAAGGAGCAGGGAGGCACTCAAGTTTTTTCCCCTCCGTTCTATCTCAGACCCTTCCTTCACAGTTCTTGACAGCAAAAAAAAAGAAAAAGAAAAATGTAAATCTTTGCTACTACAAGATTTACATGTACTCCACCCCTAGGAAACGACAAGTATGCACAGTGCGAGGTGCCTGAGGCAAATAGGCCCACCCGTTGCCACCCTGTCTCTGTGTCCCTGCTCATGCATCCATCTGCTCCATGGCGGATGCAGTTTAGCACATTTTTTCCCCTAAAGGTTAAGTTGTGTCTGCTTTTCAATGAGACATGACCTTACATTGCCAAATCCATTCCTGGCAATTTATGCAACTCTCATTTAAAAATAGATATTCTGGGAATCACATCTGTTTAAATGGAAGTAATTTATATCATTCTTTCTTTCTTTTTCTTTTCTTTTTTTTTTTTTTTTTGGAGACATTCTTACTATGTCAACCAGGCAATATTACTATTCCATCATCCTAGCTAACAGCAACCTCAGACTCCCGGGCTCAGGCAATCCTCATGCCTCAGCTGGGACTACAGGCACACGCCACCATGCCCAGCTAATTTTTTCTATTTTTAGTAGAGATGGGGTCTCTCTCTTGCTCAGGCTGGTCTTGAACTCCTAAGCTCAAGCGGTCCTCCCACCTCAGCCTCCTACAGAGCTAGGATTATAGGCATGAGCCACTGAGCCCAGCCAAGGTGTATCTTTCCTATTGAGGTAAATTTAGAAAATGTGTTTGAATATTATTAATTGTAGGGATTTATTGTGAACGAACATGGGGACTTCTGATTAGATCTTGATTGTAATCTCATTTGACCTGGAAGTGGAACCTTCAGTCTTTTCCTGTGACCACAGAAATATTTATAGCTTTAATAATAAATATATAACAGGCCAGGCACGGTGGCTCACACCTGTCCCAGCCCTTTGGAAGGCCAAGGTGGGAGGATCGCTTGAGGCCAGGGGTTTGAGATAATATATAACAATATGCCTTATCTAGATATTAAAACTAAATGTTGAAAGGGAAGAATTGAGCAGAGGGGGATTTCAGAAAAGAAATCTGTAGGAGGAAGAAAGGGTATCAAGGTCAGTAGAAAGAGAATTAGTTGTTTTGATAGATAGATGAAAGAAAGAAAGGAGAAAGAAACAAAAGGGAGAAAGAACAGGGAGAAAAAGGCAGGCAGGATTTTCTGTGGAAAGAATTGCATCCATGCGACAATGAAAGCGACGAAAGCCAAGAGCACAGTGGACGCTTAACCAAGTAGAGTTTAGGTCTTGGTCAAACAGAAGCCAATCCATTGTTTTTAAAAAGGTAAATACCTGTCATATTTCATATGAAAATTCAGATTTCTGTTTTAAGAAGAATGCACAATAGCTCAGGTTACTCCTCCTAGTCTTACAAAGCCACCAGTCCCACTCCCATGATAACTCATTAATCCATTAACCCATTATTAATGAAATTAATAGCAGTATTGAGAGATGGGGTCTTTAAGAGTTGATTGCATCACGAGGGCATCATGATTAATCAATACTGCTACGCTGAGATGAAGTTTCAACATGAGTTTTGGAGAGGACAAATATTTAAACCCTAGTAAAGGCTTAAAGAAAGCTGGCTCAGTTGGAATAAGTGCCTGTTTTGCTGTTCTTTCTTATTCCTTCCTGCTTCCTGGAGTGCAGACATGGTGCTGGAAATGCAGCAGCCACCCTAGACCACGCAATGACCTTGCCGTATGGATGTGCTGCAGCTGGTAGGGCAGAAGGATAGAGGGAGCCTAGGACTCTGGACTGCCCGTATGTGGACTTGTTATATGTGAGGGAAGAAACTCCATGTGTTTAAGCCTCTGCTTCGTTGGGTTTCAGTTAAATGAAATTGAACCTGACCCTAGCCTGAAGAGCACTGCTGCCTGAATGAAACTCCAGGCCCCTGAGAAGCTGGGCAAGCACTCTCTTAGGGCTGTATAGTGGACTTGTGTGTATCTTGGGTCACTTTCCCTATCCTAGCCATGATCCAGGAGAGGTGGGCCAGCTCAGCGTGGGTCATAAGAGGATGCACTAGATACAAACTGACAGTATATGTGTCTCTTCAAACTTCAGAGGCCACAAGGCAGGGCAGATGTCCATTAACTATCTCGGGCTCATTGTTTCTATTCAATAAACAACAACAGTGACAGACAGTATCCAACAGGATTATTAAAGGGAAGACAATCAAATTTAGCATTGTTTATTGTCTGCCTTAATAACAATGCACCTGTACTCTTACCATGAAGTTAGCAGTGGAATTCCTAAAGGTCAAATTTACAAAGTCTCAAATCAAATAATCATTTTTTGGCTTTTTATAATGTGATTAAGTGTTAGAGGGTTGACATATGCCAGCTGGCATATATGACTGTACCCATATCAGTTGTTATCTTATTAAAATATTTTCATGCTGGTTGGGAATAGCTATTAACCACCCTCCCTGGCTCCTCCCTTTGGATCTTCCAGACCACTGTGTGAACCAGCAACTAAAAGATGAATGCTTGCTTAACAGCAAGAACTTTCTTGGACTTAGTTGCTATCCGTTTGCAATTTAGTCATCTGAACCCACAGTGTCATTATCCTAGCAGTGTGTTCACTGCTGCCCAATATTTGTCCATAGTTTGATTGAAACAGTATAGAGGGGTATTGCTCCAAGTATTCTACAATCCACCCTGGGATCAAATCAGACCAGCAGAGACACTGAGAATGTATATTGTATTTCAGTTAGCCCCTGCCACTGCCCTCATCCCCTTGAGAACTGGTCTTACTGGGCTGTTGTGTTCTGGGGTGATGTCATCAATCTGTGCTGGGAGACAGGGAGGGAAACAGTACAGATGACGCTCATTGTCATCGTATCTCAGGAACGTTGCTAAGGATATGTTTTTTATATCAGTGTCAATTTATAAGGATCCTCAGAGAAATGCCTAACTGGTTTTGGAAGCAAGAACAATGGTATCACTCCTGAGTAACTGTTTTCTTTTTAACCTCATAAACTTCTTTATGAGTGTCCAGTGTTTCCTTCTTCCTGTCTTTGTAAGTAGACTTACATCCATTCTGGAATAAGGCAGAGAATAAAGAAATAAGTAAATGAAATGAAATATATCACATTTAGATAACGTTATGAAAAAACTCAAAGAAATCTAAATACATAGGCATGTTACATTTTTTTCCTCAGTGGAATTTCTTTTTTTTTTTTTTTTTTTTTTTTTGAGACAGTCTTGCTCTGTCACCTGGGCTAGAGTGCCGTGACGTCAGCCTAACTCACAGCAACCTCAAACTCCTGGGCTCAAACGATTCTCCTGCCTCACCCTCCCGGGTAGCTGGGACTACAGGTACACACCACCACGCCTGGCTAATTTTTTCTATTTTTGGTAGAGACAGCGTCTTGCTCTTGCTTAGGCTGGTCTCATACTCCTGAGCTCAAGCAATCCTCCTGCCTCAGCCTCCCAGAGTGCTGGGATTACAGGCGTGAGCCACCGCTGCCAGCCAAATTTCACTATTAACTTATTACAGACTTATACTGAGTAATACTTGTGAAACTCAATTTTCAATGTTCTGGAATAAAAATAACAACTAACCGAAGAGGATATTCTCTTTAAATCCACATGTCCACAGACTTACAAGCTCTTCCTTTTATTTCCATATTTTTACAAATAAACACTTTAGCACAGTCAAGGCATTGTAGAATGAAATTTGGAAACTTTAAGGTAAACACAATAAAAATGTTTCTGTAGGCATTGTTTTAATTTGCCTTTTAGCAAACTCAGGGAGAGTCTGTTCTTTATAATTTTCATAAACATGTCATCTGGACATATCCAAGTACTATATCTTCTGGGCTTACCTTTCCCTTTTTTTCTTTTCTTAATAAATGAATTCAAGTCTCATCCCACATAACTCTGGGATGTCCTGTGCCCTAAGATTTCTAAGGCTTCCCAAGGGACTTGCATTCTTTTTGGTTATCTCCTACTCTAAATTCTTACTCTGGTTAAATTCTTTGCCCCAAAGATAATCACCTCTCTTCCTCCCTCCCTTATTTCTCAAAACACTACTAACAGGGTTATTGTGTAGAGCACTTTTCTGGAAAAATTGGAGGCAACTGAGGAGGCTGCAACACTGTTCAAAAACGGGATCAACTTAAAGTTAGTTCAGTGTTAGGCGTCATTTTCCTGGTCACGTCTATTACAAGGAAATGGCCTTCTTTCTCCTGGGACCACTTCTGCTGCCATGTTGCGGCCCCCTCTTCCTCTTTTAGCTTTTTGGGCAGCAAAACCACTCACCAGGCAAAGATTAAATTTTTCTGGTACTTTAACCTGCACAGTAATTTAACTGCCTCCCTCATCTCCCTTCCCATCTCAGAATAGAAGCCTTTCTATGCTGGGGTCTCCAATACCAAATAAAGACAACAATAACAAATGGTGGCAGTGTTTCACATTACATTTTGCTTTAAGTTATGGCAAAGCAAATTCTTGAGTAGGGCTGTCTGTGCACCAACCAGGACACCTGGATTCTGAGATCTTATGGTTTGTGGGAAGGAATCTGGAAATGGTATTATAGTAATAAACACCCTTTGATATTATTGAACTATTAGTAGGGTAGCTAATCAGAACGTCAGTTAATGTGAAGATTCATAAAAAGAATTAATACCTTGTGTTTTATATTTTATTGTATGTAATTTGCTAATCTTTTGATGTTGGGCTAAGGCCTTTTTGATTATTGGCTTAGTATTATAATTGGAGAGTGGTGTCCCTCTTTCATAAATTCTACCTATAATACATGTATTACATTGTCTTTTTTATTTAAAATGAGAACTTAGGGATTTTTTTAAACTATCAGTGCAGAATCTACCTAGATTTGTATGATTATTTTCCATCAATATTTATATTTATCTCATTTGTACCTTACTTGATCACGATTCTCTTTAGCTATTTGCTTGTATCTAGTTTTTCCAAAGTACTCAACTTAAGCATTCTAGAAGTGACAACCATCTTTCTTTTTTGCATTCATTTAATCAGGTTCATTACCTTTTAATTACATAATTACAATAGCTTATACAACCGGCATTGACACATTTGGGAGCAAACACAACTGACTTCTGGAGAGGATGTATTTCATGGTGGTGCGGGGGCCAAGCTAGGCAGTGGGTTGGGGTTCCACAGAAGGAATGGAAGACGTTGATTAGTTTGCACAGTCGGTTAGTGGAGGTCCATTATGAAAGCTTCTATCAGAGCAGATTAATAATAATAATCAAAGGTCCAAAGGCCAGCTATGCCTATCAGGTGTATGACTTCAGGAATGTAACATCATGTCTCTGAACCTTAGTTTCATCTGTAAGTTGGGAAAAAAATAATATTTGCCAAACCTATCAAATGAAATAATGTATGTGAAAGCCCTTTTTTTGAAACAGCAAAACACTGTAAAAAAAAAAAAACCACAAAGGCATTTTTGCTACTTTAGGTTTTATTTTATTTGCAGCATTTGATGCTGTGGGGAAGTATTTCCTCGAAGTCTCTCCTGTTTTTTCCTTTGTTTATGCTGACTGATATTCCAGATTTTTAGCTTAACTAGAATGGTACATGAAGTGAAAGGCCAAGTGACCTGTAGATTATTGTCTTGAATGTGAGTTGCTTTTTCTCAGATATAAATAGCAGCCTTTCCAGATTATAGTTTTAGAAATAAATTTGGTTCCAATTATAAGTTAAGACATGTGTTGACTTGGCAATGTGATGGCCCCCAAACAGAAATAAGCATTTTCCTTGACACTATGGATAAATTTTGACTTCTGACCCTTAAGACTTTGATGGTGTTATCTAAACATACAACCATTCTGCTTAAAAGTCTACAAACCATAGTGTTTTAATAATATATTTTATTTAATGAAAGGAAATAAAGTACACATTATTATTATCTTAATTACACATAGAAGGAAGCTGAGGCTAAGAGGGGTTATCAATCTCATTCAGGCTCATAGGGCTTGTAGCAAGTGATTGGGCTGAGACATGAATCTAGGGCTTCTTATTCTAAATCTCTTAATGTCTCCAGCTCAAACTCACTAGATGACAGAAATTGGATAAATATACCTAAATGATTCACAGAGCTGGAGCCAACAGTAGACATACTGGGTGTTTGAAAAGTCAAGAAACATGAATGAGCTCATTTTGGAAGTATGCTGATTATGTTTTCAAATAATATAGTCCTAAGATTTTCTCCAATCTCCAGAAAACTTTTCAGGTGAAGTACCTTTAAATTTAAAGCAAAGGTCCAATTTTTTATTCTGAAAAAAACTACAGTAAAAACACTATTTATGTTTCTAGACATTTAGGATACTCTGTGGTATCCAGGTCAGTTAGAAAAAGTCAGTGAAAATGTCAACATATTATCATGAGAACTTGGTTGTTATATTTATGATTTTATATTAGCAATGTGTGATATAAATGAAATATTTGAAACATTATAAGGTAAGAAAGATTTGATGCTTGTATTTATCATTAAACAAAGTAGATACTCTATTACAACAAAACTTAATACATGAGTGGATTAATAAAATGTGGTATATGTATACCATGGAGTACTATTCAGCTATAAAAAACAACAGTGATATAGCACCTCTTGTATTTTCCTGGATAGAGCTGGAACCCATTCTACTAAGTGAAGAATCCCAAGAAGGGATAAACAAGCACCACATGTACTCACCAGCAAATTGGCTTCACTGATCAACACCTAAGTGGACATATAGAAATAACATTTATTGGGTGTCGGGCAGATGGGGGGGGAGGAGGGGATGGGTATATACATACATAATGAATGCGATGCGCACCGTCTGGGGGATGGTCATGCTTGAAGCTCTGACTCGAGGGGATGGGGGAGCAAGGGCAATATACGTAACCTAAACATTTGTACCCCCAT
>CAUYRT010084306.1:0-14449 GCA_963574885.1 Lepilemur ruficaudatus
TTAGTTGTCCAATTAATTTCTTTCTATTTATAGTAGAGACGGGGTCTCGCTCTTGCTCAGGCTGGTCTTGAACTCCTGACCTTGAGCTATCCACCCGCCTCGGCCTCCCAGAGTGCTAGGATTACAGGCGTGAGCCACCACCAGTCTCATTATTAATTAAATAAATGTAAATTAAAACAATAACAGTGAATGTCTAGAAATAAGTATCCTTCTACCAAGACATTTGATAACTAAATCACTGTATAGGACTACAATGGCCCATTAACTGTTGTTAAGAAGACATTTACATAATTTGACATGGAAAAATATCTACTACATTTTGTTAAATGAAAGAAATAGACTACAACACTGTTTTGTGCAACTCAATCCTACACTTTATAAAAATATATACACATACATGTATACCTGAATATGTACAGAATAAAGTCTGAAAGGATACATAACAAATTCTTAGTGGTTACATCTGAGGAATGAGATGAAGAAGGGAGAGGTTTTAATTCATAGTTCTCTTAATTGCTTAAATTTTCATAACAAGCATGGATTACTTTTTAAAAGTGTTATTTTTAAATGCCTACTCAAAAGTAATATATGGTTTTAAAAGTCAGATGAGTAAGTACTTTCAGGCTAGTGACTATAAGATGCATAGAGGGGCTTCTGGAGTGTTGGTAATGATCCATTGGAATGTTCAGTGTGTGAGAAATTCATCAAACTGTATGTACATTTATGATCTGGGCATTTTCTGGTAACTTTCTAGAAACCTACATTCCAGGAGCATCTCAAAGAACCAGCTGTCAGCAGAGTTGACTTCAGGAAGCCCTGGCCTGGCACATGTCAGCACCAGGTGAAGATTCCCAATTTCCCTCTTTCAAGAAGGCAATATGGTATAATTAAAAGAGCAGTCTTAGACTCAGTCACATCTTCAGTCCAGTCTCCTCTTGGCCTAACTGTCTTTAATTGGAGATGCTAAATAAATACGGCTCCCTTCTCTCTTTCCTTTTTCCAGAACAACTAAGATTCTCGCTTAAGTTATATTTTTTAAAATATATGTCTGCACTTTAAACATAATAAAGTAACAATGAAATTAGATTTCATGTGACTTGATTATGAAACAGCTCTTTAAAGTAGAATGATAAACTAGGAAAAAAAACACAGCTCTTTAGATCACTATTGTGCTTAAAAGAACTTATGTAAAACTTATCTAAGAACTTATCTGCGCTATAAAAAAGCATTCTGGTATTAGGGTTCTTTGGAAGTATTACTTTTCATAATTAAAGCTGGCAGACAAATCAGTATTTCATTTCTACTTCAGCATACAGATGAATAAGAATTGAGTCCTAATATGGTGAAAGAAAAACTAATAGTTTGATGAAGAAAGTTTAGTGATCTTGTTGTGCAATGTTAGCGTGTGTCTAACTCTGGGAAGTTTATAGTGTTAAACAGTTTTTTTTAGAAAGCTAGTAACAATGAGTTTGAATGCAAGACTACCAACAGTTTACACAATACATCCGTTTTGCAAAACTTTCAGGTGCACAAAATCAATAAAGATCATTACTTTAAAATGTGTAAAAATGGAATTCAGGGTTCTAGGACTCCTGAAAGCAAGGTGTAAGTTCAGATTTATACAGAATCCTCAACTCCATGTATGGTCATCATAAAATTTAACAGTGGGCCAGGAGAGGTGGCTCACGCCTGTAATCCTAGCATTCTGGGATGCTAAGGTGGGAGGATCGCTCAAGGTCAGGAGTTCGAAACCAGGCTGAGCAAGAGCGAGATCCTGTCTCTACTAAAAATATAAATTAATTGGCCAACTAAAAAAAAAAAAAAAAATATATATATATATATATAAATTAGCCAGGCATGGAGGCGCATGCCTATAGTCCCAGCTACTCGGGAGGCTGAGGCAGAAGGATTGCTTCAGCCCAGGAGCGTGAGATTGCTGTGAGCTAGGTAGATGCCATGGCACTCTAGCCCAGGCAACACAGTGAGACTCTGTCTCACAAAAAAAAAAAAAATTTAACAATGAACATAAATACTTTTTATTGTTTTGAAACAGAATCTCACTCTGTTGCCCGGGCTAGAATGCGGTAGCATCAGCCTAGCTCACAGCAACCTCAAACTTCTGGGCTCAAGCAATCCTTCTGCCTCAGCCTCCCGAGTAGCTGGGACTATAGGCATGCGCCTCCATGCCCAGCTAATTTTTTCTATATATTTTTAGTTGGCCACTTAATTTCTTTCTATTTTTAGTAGAGATGGGGGTCTTGCTGTTGCTCAGGCTGGTTTCAAACTCCTGACCTTGAGCGACCCTCCCGCCTCGGCCTCCCAGAGTTGTCCTAGCAACTCTGTGTGAGCCGGTGTGAGCTGACAGGTGTGAGCCACCGCACCCAGCCCAGATGACATTCTTTAATTGGAGTTCTGCGCCCAATTGTCAGAGTGACTTAGAAATACAGGGCACAAGGGAACACCCAATAATTCACCTAGGCGATGAAGATTTTAAGTTTCTATTCTCCATTAAAAGCAGAGTAGCTCATGTGGCACCGCTGTCATCAACCCCTAGGAAATGTAAGTCTCCCAAATTTCTCCCAAAATTCTCCAGGAAAGGAGAGAAGCCAACTTTAAGATAAATAAGCTGAGCCAGGTGTGGTGGCTCACACCTATAATCCTAGCACTCTGGGAGGCCAAGGTGGGAGGATTGCTCAAGGTCAGGAGTTCAAGACCAGCCTGAGCAAGAGTGAGACCCCCATCTCTACTAAAAATAAGAAAGAAATTAGCAGGACAACTAAAAATAAATAGAAAAAATTAGCCAGGCAAGGTGGCACATGCCTGTAGTCCCAGCTACTCGGGAGGCTGAGGCAGGATGATCGCTTGAGCCCAGGAGTTTGAAGTTGCTGTGAGCTAGGCTGACGCCACGGCACTCTAGCCTGGGCAACAGAGTGAGACTCTGTCTCAAAAAACAAACAAACAAACAAACAAATACTTTTTTCTTTATTTATTTGTTTCCAGTTAGAATTCAGTATGGATGGAATGGTTATTAATTTTTGTAATCAGTTTTTTAAATGTTTTTAAAATATTCATTATTTGTAACTACTGACTTCTTATCAGACAGTCTGCACATAATTCCACAATGTGTCTTTATTGGTCCAAAAGTAGTCTCTGTTGCCAATTGAAAGAGTATATGACTGTTCATCTATAAGCTTGACTTTTCTTCTACTATGGCCTAATGAGCATGGCTGACCTTCTAGGAGTACAGAGTACTTTGACCCACAAACCTTGACACTCTTTAAGCCAACAGACTTCATTTCTAATCAAACAATTGCTTTTAGGTTTAAACTAAGTAGAAAAGAAATGCATCACTTTTTCAAAACTGAAAAAAATCAGTTAACTGAAAGCACAGACACATTCCAATATAGAATATTAACAATTCAAATCTGATTGGAGGATGATCACAAGCTACACTTGTCAAACTACAGCACAAATATGTTCAAAAAGAAGATTTTTCAATAGAAAAGAAAAATGTTAAAAGGCCTAAGGAAATCAAGTGCTATAGTCACAAAATACTGATGGTACCGTTGTAAGACAATGGTTTAAATAAGAAGGATGCCATTTCAAAGAAAAATAATTCAGGCTCACTAAAGTCACCATCCATAGCTGAGGTTAACACAACTCACATGTGGTTTCTATCATCTGAACAAGTATACCTGACTTATCAAAACCCTACATATAAATGGCTGATTTCTACACAGCTCAGAGAAATAAAATGTGACTCAATGGAGCTATCTTCTACAGTCAAAAAGTATTCCTTAATATTCCCTCCACTTTAGGTTGGACATGAGGAGCCGAAGAAATGGGAGAGCACACATTTCAGAGCCCAAAGAATAAGCCATTCATGACCAGCAATGCTACAGACCTGAGCATCCTGTCCAGTACTGAAAGGAAAAGAAATTCAAATCAACAATATCAGCACCCTTTAAAGAAGACAGGCGAAGCAAAACACTGCTACTACTGATGAGGATTTTTTTGGGGGGGACAGGGTCTCACTCTGTTGCCCAGGCTAGAGTGCAGTGGCATCATTGTAGCTCACTGCAACCTCAAACTCCTGGGCTCGAGGGATCCTCCTACCTTGGCCTCACAAAGTGCTAGAATTACAAGCATGAGCCACCATGCTTGGCCTTGAGGAGCATTCTTATTTTCCTATTTAAGAGCAGTGTTCATGCATAGAAAAGACTGAGATTTACTCTAGTTTAAAAATATTAATATTTGATTTGTTAAAGTTACAAATTTCAAAAGCCTCGATTGTTCAATAATTTGTAAGCAAAACGAAAGAAAGAAAAAGCCCAGATTTTTCTCAAATTTTACATTCAATTTAGACATTTTATTCTATTTGGAGGTCTAATTTAATTTTTATTTATTTATTTAGAGACAGAGTCTCACTCTGTCACCCCAGCTAAAGTACAGTGGGCTAACAGTAGCTCACTGCAATCCGAAACTTTTAGGCTCAAGCAATCCTCCTACCTCAGCCTCCCAAGTAGCTGGGACTATAGGCACGCACCACCATGCCTGGCTAATTTTTCTATTTTTTGTAGAGAAAGGGTCTCACTCTTGCTCAGGCTGGTCTCAAACTCCTCAGCTCAAGCAATCCTCCCGCCTCAACCTCCCAGAGTGCTAGAATTATAGGCATGAGCCACTGTGAATGGAGGTCTAATTTCAAAGGACTGGAATGAATGTTTGAACTCACAAAGTTAAACACCTTCAAACATCAAATTTTAAGTGCTTAAACTTCTTAATATATTCAATAGTACAATTGTTTGACTTAAAAAGACAAAATTTCTTAAGAATTTAAACAACTTATTAATTAAAAAATTAAACTTATAAATATAGTGACTCTTATGCACTCTTTAATGTTCATACAATCATATAAATACAGTAAGGTTTCAACTTAAATTCACAAGCATAAATCAATATTCACTCAATTACATATTTTAAATTGGAATCATAAGACCAATGTATTACTCTAAATTCTAACATTAAAAACACTTAAAATATCAAATGTAGATCACTATTACATCAACTCCTTGTTCTGAAAACTGGTAAATGAAAAGGATGATTTAAGCTTTTCACATTTAACATGCCTTTCTGGGAAGAATTACTGTTTATCCTCAGTTAATAAGGGGGAGCTATTCTTTTTTGCTTGTTTGGTTATTTATTTATTTATTTATTTGGGAGAGCTATTCTTTACAGAAGAATACTAACTAGTAAATGTAGAAACAGTAACAGAATTAGAAAAATGCCATTTTGCAACCCCCAATGATATAACTGATTAAGGAAAGGATCGTCAACAGTGGATGTTTACACAATGCCAAACTATTATCCCATAGAATACTTGTAATTGCAAATGGAAAGAGATGCTCCTGTAACCACCTTGACAAATTGAATGTCCTTATTTTTAAGAAATGCATGTTGAAGTACTAAGAGATAAAGTGTCATGACGTCCACAACCCATATAGAAACAATTCAACATTAAAAGTTGTAGCTATAAAAAACATAGAGAAAAAATTAGCCGGGCATGGTGGCACACGCCTGTAGTCTCAGCTACTCGGGAGGCTGAGGCAGAAGGATTGCTTGAGCCCAGGAGTTTGAGGTTGCTGTGAGCTAGGCTGACGCCACAACACTCTAGCTGGGGCAACAGAGTGAGACTCTGTCTCAAAAAAAAAAAAAACTGAAAAAAAAAAATTTGTAGCTAGAGCTAGAGGAAGCAAATATGGGAAAATTTAACAATTGTTGAAATAGGTGGTGGATATATGGATATTCGTTTTATTTTTTCAATTTTTTGGACGTTTGAAATCATTCATAATAAAAAATTGCAAAAATACCAAATAATGCAGATTCCTTACCGAACCTTGAAAACGCAAATGGCAGGACAGTGCTGTGTAGTATATGTACTCAGCTATAGATACACAATATATAGATGACTTAAAATATAAAGTCATATTTTAAGTCAATGTGAGTTTGTGTAGGCATAGAAAAAGTCTGGCAAAACACCAAACTTGGTACTAGTTACCTGGAGAGAGGAACTGGCTAGGAGAGAGAGAAAAATTATACTTTTTATTTTATATACTTAATAATAAAACATTTTAGCTGTTTTATATAAAATAAAAATAGCTTTGGCTTAAAATAGTCCCATTTGTTTGTTCTCCCTACAGTTTTTCTGGTCATCCTTGTTCAAAATTTCAAAGCCATCTTTACTCTTCTCTTGATTTCCTATTACTCATCTGGCACTATTTTTCCCTTCTTTATATTGCAATCAAATCTTTTACTATTAAGTCTACCACTACCATCCTCATAGTCTAAATTCTCAGATAACTTCAAATCTAGGATTTTGTGTCCAAACTCCAGCTACTTTTCCCTTTCATATAATCATTAAAAGGTCAAATAAATCATCCTAAAATACTGTTGGTACTTCCTTAGTCAAGAATGAAACTGTTCTGGCCGGGCACGGTGGCTCACGCCTGTAATCCTAGCACTCTGGGAGGCTGAGGCAGGCGGATAGCTCAAAGTCAGGAGTTTGAAACCAGCCTGACCAAGAGCGAGACCCCGTCTCAACTAAAAATAGAAACAAATTAATCAGCCAATTAAAAAAAAATTTATAAAAAAAAAAAATTAGCCGGGCATGGTGGCGCATGCCTGCAGTCCCAGCTACTCATGAGGCTGAGGCAGAAGGATCGCTTGAGCCCAGGAGTTTGAGGTTGCTGTGAGCTAGGCAGACGTCATGGCACTCCAGCCCGGGCAACACAGTGAGGCTCTGTCTCAAAAAAAAAAGAATGAAACTGTTTTCACACCACTTTTCTATGTTATATAGGGACATAAACCATGTGAACCTTCCACTGCCCCTTTCAAGCTTTATTTTTGGTTTGTGCCCCTCCGCCCTGGGAAACCTCTCTCTTTAGGATTTGGTTGAAACATAATTCAGGATGGGGGATCTGCTGGCTGCTTCATTAACGGGAAACTACCCAACCCAGAAGCACAGGTAAATTAGCGCCCCATGGGATGAGTCTTAACTAACTAGAAACAGGAAATGGGACTAAGCTGGACAGATAAATCATCCCTCCTTTCTTTCTCCTATGGATTACTCTCACGTCTCTCTTTGAAACCCTTTCAGCTTTTCCTACTTTCCCATTCACCTCACCCCATTCCTCCACACGCGCGTGCAAAATAACAAAACATGCTGGGCATGGTTCCTAGCACTCTGGGAGGCAGAGGTAGGAGGATTGCTTGAGCTCAGGAGTTTAAGACCAGACTGAGCAAGAGCAAGACCCCATCTCTACTAAAAATAGAAAAATTAGCCAAGCATGGCGGTGTGTGCCTGTAGTCCCAGCTACATTAGAGGCTGAGGCAGGAGGGTGTCCTGAACCCAGAAATTTGAGGTTGCAGTGAGCTATGATGACACCACTTTACTCAACCAGGGATGACAAAGTGAGACTCTGTCTCAAACAAAACAAACAAAAACAAAATTTAAAAAAAAAAAAACACTTCCAGAAAAATCCCACGTGAGTGACCTGCTATGTTTCTTCACAGCTCAAGGTCAAGTAGTAGCCAGGGATGTAAATTATTGCATCTTTCTTTGTCTTACTTCCTTCTCTCCCTCACTTTTATTACTCCAGGCTTGTACCTTCCAAATAAAATGTTAGCCCCTTAATCAAGCTCTGCTTCCCAGAGGATATGGACTAAAACATACACCTTACATCAGCTGAGACTTACAAGCTATAACCCTGTAAGATAAAGAAATTACAAAGCTATCAGGATTCTTGTTTTATAAATGAAGAAATTGAGGGTCAATGTCTCGTTCTGAAGGAGCACAGCTTTCTGCTTACCTACTACATCCAGTCACCAAAGTCTGCCACTTTTAGTTTCTAAATGTTTCTCACATCTACCTCTCCTCTCCGCCCTACCACTACTGTACAGTAATATCAACCAGCACTTCTCAAAAATCAGGGCCTGAGATCGTCTCCTTTAACTCTTTACCAGCCCTGTGAGGTGGCTACTATTCTTGTTCTCATTCCATACACAGGAAAGCTGATGCTTAAAAAAACACTTCTTTTTCTAAGTGTGACTCCAAAGTCACACAGATATCAAGTGGTAGAGCTGAGATGAACGTGCACTGATTTCAAACCTCACACTCCTAATTTTTCATCATCTCTCACGTGGCTCAGTTAAAACATAAACCAGGATGGGGTACATTGGCTCACATCTATAATCCTACTAATTTGGGAGACCGAGGTGAGAGGATCCTTCGAGGCTAGGAGTTTGAGACCAGCTTGAGCAACATAGAGAGACCTGTCTCCACAAAAATTTTCAAAAAATTAGCTGGGCATGATGTCGAACACCTGTAGTCCCTGCTTCTTGGCAGGCTGAGGCAGGAGGATCCTTTGAGTCCAAGAGTTCAAGGCTACAGTGAGCTAAGATGATGCCACTGCACTCTGGCCCGGGAATAGGGTGAGACTCTTGTCTCAAAAAAATCAAAACAAAAACCCCGCTCTCAGTTATTCTCTTACTCATTTTTCTTATCTTCAGAGTATTTATCACACTTTTAAATTATATTTATTTTTTATTTTGTTTACATGTTTATCTGTTTTTCATACTACATAAGTTCCATGAAGACAGAGACTTTGTCTGTCTTCTTCTCCACTCAGTGCCTAAAGTAGTGTCTGGCAAAGCAGGCTATTGGCAAATATTTACTGAATAAATTAATATCACATTAGCTGGTCTTAGGTAGTCCCTGGGCTTCCAGTCTTGCTTCACTTAAATCCATCCTTTACCACAGCAAGTGTGATTAGGTCACTTACCCTCTTAAATTCTTTCATAGCTCTCTTTTCTTACCTAATGAAGAACAAGCACACAAGAACCTCAATGACAAGGACCCTGACTTCGGGAGCTCAGAGAAGAAGCAGCATGAAAGGTAGATTTTTTTTTTTTTTTGAGACAGAGTCCCACTCTGTTGCCCTGGATAGAGTGCCGTGGCATCAGCCTAGCTCACAGCAACCTCAAACTCCTGGGCTCAGGAATCCTTCTGCCTCAGCTTCCCGAGTAGCTGGGACTACAGGCATGCGCCACCATGCCCTGCTAATTTTTTTTCTATATATTCATATTCGTAGTTGGCCAATTAATTTCTTTCTATTTTTAGTAGAGACGGGGTCTCGCTCTTGCTCAGGCTGGTTTTGAACCCCTGACCTTGAGCAATCCACCCGCCTCGGCCTCCCAGAGTGCTAGGATTACAGGCGTGAGCCACCATGCCTGGCCTATGACAGGTAGATTTTAAATGAGGATAATGTTCAACAGATGGAGAAGAAAAAGAAGGGCATTATGCTCAGAAGCTCATGCTTTGCAAGAGAGTCATTTCTGGTATTAAGAGCTGGGTGGTTTAATATAGAAAAATCAGCTGGGAAGATTGTGAAGATGAGCAAAAACTACACTAAAGAGTGAGGACTTGATGCCCAAAAGATGGTAGAGTCTCAGAAAGTTTATAGGCAGGGGAATGGCATGATCCAATGTCTTAGAAATAAAAAGAAAGGGCTGCAGTGAGGAGAATGGACTGGATAGAAGAGACAAACACCACTAAGAAGCCTCCTTAATGTGAAATAGATCATATTAAAACACAAAGGTCAAGCCCTGTGTGGTGGCTTGCACCTGTAATCCCAGCTACTCAGGAGGCTAAGAATGGAGGATCACTTGAGGCCAGGAGTTTGAGACCAGCCTGGGCAACATAGTGAGACCCTATCTCTAAAAAAAGAAAAAGAAAAAAATTTAGCATGAGCCAGGCAAGCTGGCATGCACCTGTAGTCCCAGCTACTCAGGAGGCTGAGGCAGAAGGATGAACTCAGGAGTTCAAGGCTCACTATGATCATGCCACTGCACGTCAGCCTGGGCAACAGAGATCCCACCTCCAAAAAAATCAAATAATTAAAAAAAGAGAGATAAAGCCCAGAACTACAGTTGTTGAAATGGAGATGGAACAAAGCAGAGGGATTCACAAGAGCCACACTGAACACTCATCTACTTCATACAAATTCAACCTTACTATCTAGGTAGGAAAAGTTTCCTACCACGTGGCCTATAAACTTAAACAAATCAAAGAAACAATCTCCTAATCACTCTGGACCTTATTCTTCAATTATGCATATTATATAGCTCTTACCAAATGGGAATGCAACTATGATAGGTCTGTCTCCTTTACCAGATTTAAGAGCAGGTCCTCAAAGGCAGGGAGTGTGTCATATCCATTTCTTCAACATCTGAGGAAGTACCTGCACTCAATTATTGTGAATGAATAAATGAACAAGTAGAGAAAGGCTTTATAACTGAGGTAGGACTTGAACACTAGACAGATTTAGGTTTAAAAAGGTGATTCAAGGCAAGTGCAATGGTATGTCCAAGTAGGAACTGTAAACATGGGGAAGAAAGGAACTGTCCTAAATTAAGAAGGAAGATGTTGGTCCCCTTGTCAAACCTTGAGCAGGCCATACTTGTTCCCTGCCTATAACAATCTCCCCTGTGTACCCCACCCCATTCCACATGGCTCAGTTCCTTGACTTCTTGCAGATCTCTGCTCCAATATCACCTCAGCAGAGGCCTTCCCTGACCAATCTATTTAAAATCTACAGCAACTCTATTATCCTCACTTTCTAACCCTTTGTTGTTTTTTTCTTCTTAGAAGATTATTGAAGAGGCCAGGCAAGGTGGCTTGCGCCTGTAATCCCAGCACTCTGGTGGCCGAGGCGGGAGGATCAGTTGAGCTCAGGAGTTCGAGACCAGCCTGAACAACAGCGAGACCCCATTTGTGCTAAAAATTGAAAAATTAGCCAGGTGTGGTGGCATGCACCTGTAGTCCCAGCTACTTGGGAGGCTGAGGCAGGAGGATCACTTGAGCTCAGGAGTTTGAGCTTGCTGTGAGCTAGGCTGACGCGATGGCACTCTATTTAGGGAAACAGAATGAGACTCTGTCTCAAAGAAGGAAAAAAAAAAGATTATTGAGGAGATCCTCTAATGATTCTATTCATCTGCACCTGCATTAGGATTGACTTACTTTAATTTCAAAGTGAAGTTCATTTGTTGGTCATTGAGATCAGAATCTATTGAAATTTACAGTACATTGAGATTTTTTTTCTTTCTTTTTTCAAATTAAATTCACTGTAAAAAGTCTAACTCCTGTCACTTAAGTTTCTTCCTCTAAAACCGGCATGTGGCCAGGCACAGTGGTTCACATCTGTAATCCCAGTACTTAGGGAGGCTGAGGACAGAGGATCCCTTAAGGCCAGGAGTTCAAGACCAGCCTAGACAACATAGCAAGACCCCTGTATCTACAAAAAAAATAAGAAAAATTAGCAGGGTGTGACCACACATTTGTAGTCCCACCTACTCAGGAGGTTGAGGCAGAAGGACTGCTTGAGCCCAGGAGTTCAAAGCTGCAGTGAGCTATATTGTGCTCCTGCGCTCCAGCTGGGGAGACAAAGCAAGACTGTCTCTAAAAAAAACCCCCCCAAAACCCGGATGCCACGGAGAATATTAATTTCTTGCAGTAAACATATACCAGACACTCCCAGACGTGAGCAGGAAAGAATTTCATATTCCTTAATGGGGAAGATTCTACGAATGAGGGCAATAGCCCATAAAGAAAACCATAAGAAGCTAATCTTGAGAAACTAGCGGAAAACAAGCACAAAACGCAAGACATTAGAGAGCACAGACCACAGAGCGACACCGCAATGTTAAGCCTACTTCAGTAAGTGGTTTTCACAAAGTTAAATTCCATAGTACGTAGGTGACCAGAGGCAGTCTCATGTGGCCCAAACAGCCTGAGCCATGCAACATTAAGGCAGTTGTGTACTCTGGGGTGACCTTCCCTTGGTCTGCCTTTCCCACTGAGAAGTGGAAAAGTCTGTGAGGCGGCAAAATACATTGAGGCTCTTTAGGCCAAAGTTGTTACGGAGAGCAGGGCAAAGAGACTCAGTAGCGGCTTCATCCTGCACTTCAATAGAAAACTACCGGACCTGGGGTCCAAAGACTCACGTTAGCGACAGCCGAGATGGAGGATGGGGGAAAGAAATGCAAGCCCAAATTACAGCCGCCCTCGAGCCCCCACTCCTAGTCCCCACCGCCTCAGCGCGCCAGGTCCGCCCGCCCCCGCGTCTCCTGCGGCCTCATCGCTCAGGGCGCTGGCACCTCACCTGCAGGCTTGTCTGCAGCCATCTTCCCGCCTCGGGTCGGGTTCTTCCCCGCAGGTGGCGTGGCCCCGACTCCCGCCGCCGGGCTGGCCGCAGTCCTGGACCTCGAAGAACAACTCTGTGTCCACCCGGGCTCCGGGCTCCGGGTCCCCGGGTTCCGGCCTGGGGAGTGGGCAGACGGCGGGTTAAGGAAGTGACGAGAGCTACTTCTCGTTGTCTAGCAACAGCAACAGCGTCTCCGCCCAAGCAGCGCCACAGCCTCCCGCCACACACGGCTTCCGCCCCGCGGCGGCCGCGTACACACTACTTCCGGGGGCCGCGGCCCGCCGCGCCTGCAGCGCCGGCGTGGGGCGGGGCCGGCCGCAGTTCCCAGGCCGGCGTCTCCTCCGCGCCCCGCCCCCGGCCGGAAGTGTGCGTGCCTGGATCAGTGGGTGTGTGGAGGCTAGTCGCCGAGGGATCTGCTCGCCTGTACTTTGCTTATTGTGATTAAAATACCTAAATGTCAGAGCCCTTGTCTCATTCTACATGAAATTGCAATGTCACACCTGACATTTATGTGCTAAGCCCTGAGCCCTGCACTTGCCCTGTACTATCTCTGATTTCTCACATTTTTTTATAATAGTTTTATATTTGCAGATAAGTTGCAAAGAAGGCACATAAAATTATACTCCTCAACTCGTTTCTCCTATTGTGAACATCTTAATTATTAAATTACTGTGGTACCTTGGTCACATCTAAGAAACCAGTTTGGTACAGTATTACTAATTAAACTCTACATCTTATTCAGATTTACTGGTTTTCAGTCAATGTCTTCTTCTGTTCCAGGATCCCGTCCACGATACCACGTTGCATTTATTCGTCCTGTTTTTTTAAGCTATTTTTGGCTGTGCTGGTTTCTCAGATTTTCCTTGTTTTTGACGACCTTGACAGATTTGAAGAGTAATGCTAGATTTTTTGAAGGATGTACCTCAATTTGGGTTTGTCCAGTGGTTTCCTCATGGTTAGACTGGGATTACTGGTTTTCAGGAGGATGACCACAAAAGTGACTGGCCATTCTCATCACATCAAATCAAAGGTATATGCTATCAAAATGATACTGCTGATTACATTAACTTTGATTACCTTTCTCAGGTGGTGTTTCCCAGTTTTCTCCACAGTAAAGTTACCCCCTTTACTCTTCCACACCACTTTTTGGAAGCAAGTCAATAAGTGCAACCCACAGTCAACGTGGGAAGGCGGATAGTTAAGCCCTACCTACTGTAGTGGGGAGGGTGTACTTAAATTATCTTCTCTGAAGGTGATTTGCCTCTTCTCCTCCATTTAGCTATTTATTCAATAATATACTTATATCAGTATAGACTCATAGATATTTATTTTATACTTTGGTTGTAATTCAATTATACATTATTTTGTTGTTCAAATTGTCCCAGTTTTGTTAATTGGGTGATTTTTCAGGTTTGCTCCTGTGTCTCTTTGACATGATTACCTGTTTTGTTCTTTGTTTTTTTTTTTGAGACAGAGTCTCACTCTGTTGCCTGGGCTAGAGTGCCATGGCATCAGCCTAGCTCACAGCAACCTCAAACTCTTGGGCTCAAGTGATCCTCCTGCCCCAGCATCCCAGGTAGGTGGGACTACAGGCACGCACCACCGTGCCCGGCTAATTTTTTCTATATATTTTTTAGTTGTCCAGCTAATTTCTTTCTATTTTTAGTAGAGACAGGTCTCACTCTTGCTCGGGCTGGTCTCGAGCTACTGAGCTCAAGTGATCCTCCTGCCTTGGCCTCCCAGAGTGCTAGGATGACAGGTGTGAGCCACTGCGCCCAGCCTGTTTAGCTTCTTTAACTTAGCATGATGTTTTCAGGATTCATCCACGTTGTAGCAATTATTGGTACTTCATTCATTTTTATTGCTGAATAACATACCATTGTTAAGAATATATCACATTCTGGCCAGGCGCAGTGGCTCACGCCTGTAACCTGGCACTCTGGGAGGCGGAGGCGGATGGATCGTTTTGAGCTCAGGAGTTCGAGACCAGCCTGAGCAAGAGCGAGACCCCGTCTCTATTAAAAATAGAAAGAAATTAGCTGGACAACTAAAAACATATATAGAAAAAATTAGCTGGGAATGGTGGCACGTTCCTATAGTCCTAGCTACCTGAGAGGCTGAGGCAGGAGGATCGCTGGAGCCCAGGAGTTTGAGGTTGCTGTGAGCTAGGCTGATGCCATGGCACTCTAGCC
>CAUYRT010084308.1:0-18156 GCA_963574885.1 Lepilemur ruficaudatus
ATGTGATTAACTGTACACCTCGGTAAATTCACTGAAAATCATTTAATTGTACACTTAAAATGGAGTGTTGGTTGTACGTAGATACAGTTGGAGCACTATGTATGTACTCTCTGGACTACTTTGACAGAGTAGATTTTTGAATTTAACAAGATAAGTCAACTTGAGTGGTAATATATTTTGGGAAATCAGCTCACTACAAATTGTGATTGTAAACATTGTACTGTAAATGCTTTGTAGTTTTCCCCCAATAAAAAAAAAAAAAGCAGGGCTAAATGAATTTTGAAATATTCATGTGACGAAATATTCCACAGCAATGAAAATCAATGAACTGCAATTGCACAACACAATATGGGTGCAAGAAAGTACATACTATAGGTTTAGATACACATCAAACTAATTAGAAGACACTGGAATCAAGATAGTGATTTCTTTTGGAGGGGGTAAAGACAAGATGGGACAAAGGGGAGCTTCTTACATGCTAATAATGTCCCATTCCTTGATCTCATTGAGGAATACACAGATAAGTTTATTTTGTTAAAATATTCAATAATATGTATTCTTTCAGTAGTGCATCTTGAATGTGTCATTTTAATGAAAAATCTACTTAAATAAATCACATGGCAAATGAAAATATGGTTCAGAAGAAAATTTAGCTTCATCTTTTCCTCTTCTTCACTGACTTGCTGTACCAACAATAAAAAGTGTCGGCCGGGCACAGTGGCTCACGCCTGTAATCTTAGCACTCTGGGAGGCCGAGGCGGGCAGATTGCTCAAGGTCAGGAGTTCGAAACCAGTCTGAGCAAGAGCGAGACCTTGTCTCTACTATAAATAGAAAGAAATTAATTGGGCAACTAAAAATATATAGAAAAAATTAGCTGAGCATGGTGGTGCATGCCTGTAGTCCCAGCTACTCGGGAGGCTGAGGCAGTAGGATCATTTGAGCCCAGGAGTTTGAGGTTGCTGTAAGCTAGGCTGACGCCACAGCACTCACTCTAGCCTGGGCAGCAGAGTGAGACTCTGTCTCAAAAAAAAAAAAAAAAAAAAAAAGTGTCTCATAGTTTTGGATTCTGTATTGGCTTCGTGGAAGTTCTATTCTTCAATTTTACTTACGATGAAGAGAAGTTAAGGACTTCAGTTTATAAACACGTCTACAATAATAACTACAAATGAAAGGCATTATAAACCACAACAGAATGCATATGTCTTAGATTTTTGATATGCTTGTACTTTCCCCCCAAAATCTCACAATTATTATCTTGACAAGTACAGTCATGCATCACCTAACTATGGGGATATGGTCCAAGAAATACATTGTTAGGCTATTTCGTCATTGTGGGAAGATCATAGAGTGTACTTACACAAACCTAGATGGCATAGACTACTACCCACCTAGGCTATGTGGCATAGCCTATTGCTCCTAGGCTACAAACCCATACAGCGTGTTACTGTACTTAATACTGTAGGCAATTTTAAGAACAGTGGTAAGTATTTGTGTATCTAAACATATATAAACATACGAATGATACAGTAAAAATATGGTATTATAAATTTATGGGACTACCATCATATATGTGGTCTGTCATTTTCAAAACATCCTTATGTGGTACATGACTGTAATTGTCTTATTGTGTCCTTACCATGTACCTGTGAAGTGGGTAGGGGAAGATATTATCCGTCTCACAAGTGAGACAGAATTAACCAAAGACCACCTCCAGAACTCATTTGGATTTTTACTAAAAGAGGGCGATTGATTGATTCAACACTTATTTTGTGACCTTACCAACTCAAACATGTAATCTCTGCTTTGATATAATCTGCCACAGACTCATCTAGTCATTCTCAGGGACTACTTTTTAACATCTCTTTCAGTGGAGAATTCCAGAATATTTGTTCCAGACACAAAATGCTTTGAACGGCTGTCCATATTTCTCTCCAGAATTGTTTTTCAGGGCTCCTTCGATTCTTCTGATTACATCAGATGCAGAGCCTGAATGACGTGCTAATCGCCATTCAATGCCTTACATAGCTTTACTCTCTCCCACCAGGAAAATAGCTAAATATCCTTTCAAGAGAAAGGATATGCCCTGGCCCCTGTTGCACAATTCTTATAACTGCATCAGTGGGAAAGAGAGGGAGAATGCTCCCTTTTTTGCAAGGAACTGAAGATGGTCACATTCATACTGAATTGACATGCAATGTATGCAAAACTAGTAACAATTAGTCAAAAGATCTAGTGGGTGTCCTCGTGATAGTAATCTCATCCTCCTCAAAACAGAGGGAAAGGCATTTCTGAAATGATTCATGGGACCAATTTGCCTTACCTCAAGAGGTTTCTTTTAATCATCTGATCATGCTACACTAAAGCTTAACTTTTCTAGTGTGTAGTTAGTTCTAGTAATGAGCTACATCTATGATTCTGTCTTAAAAAATTCTCCAACTTTTCTCAAAAGGGTTTATAATTCATTGATCCCAAGGAGAGGGCTTTCATTTTCTAACAGCTCCCTGGACCACATCATTAACACAATCATGTATTTCCCCCATGATTCGAGGCACAAAAGTCCAAATGAAAATGTGATTTAGTTCAATGTGATTGCTGTCATGAAATCCAGGCTGGGAAACTTAAAGTTCCTTCTCCAAATTTTAAGTCCAGTATGTTCTTCTCAGCATTTTCTAAATCATATAACAACAAAGAATATCAGTTGTGAGACAGTAATTATAAATGAGATCATGTAAATTCGAAGCTTGAGAACTTTGACCACCTGGTGTTCTTGCTTCCAGTTTCACATCTATCCCTCACTACCATCCATACTACATGTCCTCTAAGTAAATCTTAAAACTCGTGTTATTGATATTCTTAGAAAAGCATTATCTCCTGCTATACTTTCATATTTGAGTCCAAAGTTCAGCACTGGAGATCATGGTGAAGTAACTCTTCTCATTCTCTCGTTTTTGCTACCATGGTTCTCCCTGTTTCCATTATCTAGTTGTAGCTCCATCATCTATTCCACTCAACTGGAGGAAATCTTTACACACAGAGAGACACATACACACATGCTCACACTTTTCTGGGGTATAACTAGTTGATTATAGGAAATATTTAAAGATATTAGATTTAACTATTTAATTATGTAAATATGCTAGGATTCCACATGGGCCTATTATTTTAAGATAAGGAATAAAATGCTCTGAGAGACGGCTTAACAAAAATTTGAACAGAACTGCCAAGTTATTTTGCTCTTGGTTATTATGAGAGCTTGTTGTTGTAGGAATTGTTAGAAATTCAGATTTGCCATTATAAAAAAGAAGGATGAAGCCTGGGAATGAATGAATAAATCTTCTAGGTTTTAAGTTTTTATACTTTAAATTTTTATTCACAAAAACCATTGCCACAAATAGTATACATGAACAACCAAATAGCATTATAGTCTTTCATCCCAGAATTTGTTTCAAATATATTAATAACAGAAATACATTTCTACTATTATAATAAAAGAAATGACTTTTAGAAGAAATCCCATAACCAGCCTGAAGAAAAAATGAACTACTTATTAGTATTTTGCCCCTAAAATTTTAAAAATGGCCTTTGAAAGATATTTCAAAGTTACCCAAAACCAATATAAGTTACCGGAGGTAAATTGATTTTAGTCACCCAGATTCTTGTTGGTCTTCAATTAACTTCTCATTCACCTAGATATTGTGGTTTTCCTCATGCTATGGACTTTGAATATTGATCTTCATTTTAAAGTTTTAAAGGGGTAATGTTCTGAATTACAAGTGACAAACTCTATGAGTATTTGAAATTGAAGAGAGTTAAGAAGAGTTGCTTTTAGAAAGAGCAAAGAGGACAAGTGAACAATTTAAAAATGGAATGAATGGAATTTAAAAATGCAAATGAGTGAATCATATTTTTTCACAGAAGCCAGATGTCCATTTGCTTCCATGTTACAAATCAGTATAAAGGCTTATTTGTAAGGAAAAGTTTACACAATAAAAACAAAATGATGTATTTAGAAAAACAGTCTATTGATCCATCTGGTTTCAATGTCTATATAAGAAAGGAGGGAAAAGATGGCATTTTGGTTAACTTTACTTCAATTATCAAGATCAGAGTTGCTTAATCTTGCTTCAAGAAGACAGTGAATATACACTATTTTCTATTCCAGATTTCTTTGTGCGTACTTCATAAGCATTTCTTGTAAAGAGGGACCGCAGCTTTCACAAAGAGTCATATTTCCAAAAAGGTTAAGAATCAGTTCTCCTCTAGCCCAAATATCGACACTATGAAATTATGTTGCTTTCAACTTTTTTTAGATTAGATATTAACTGAAGACACAAGTATGATGTTTTTAAGAAGTTAAATGTCCTACAAGTAAAACTTTCTCTTGGACTAGTCCAAGAATGAATCAGAAATTAATATCCTTGGGAAACGGGAAAAAGGAGTAGAAACAACAAAAGTACTTAATTATAGATTATTGTTGCAAAGGTAGCCATTTATCCTCAACAATACAAAAAGCCATATATGACAGGCAAAAAGAAATGTTAAAGAAATATATTACTTCTAAGTACTTTTACATAATTTTGGCTAAGAGTTTGAGTATTTGCATTACATAATCAGTTACCCATAGTTGATCTAGTCCAGCAAATAAAAAAGAAAAGAAAATGAACTGAGAATTGAGATATTTACTGTCAAGTATGCAAAAACCATTTTGAGTCACTGAATTATGGAATTTAACAGTATTATAACACTTATAAATTTGTGAATGGAAGGGGCAATTTGTGAATGAGAGAAGAAAAGAAATGTATGCATCCTCAGGGTGCTTAAAATCCTTCAAAGTTGACCAAAGTATATCCTATAATTCATATTTTCTATTTGAATGCTCTGTTAAAACTTCTACTTCAAATCCCCTAAGGCATTACCATTAATGTGATTTTGCTTCTCTATTTTTTTAAAAGGTTTACACAGCAGAGAAGAAATGGGGAAGTCTCAACTATCGAAGAAATGTGGGTTGAAGACCCATATAATCCACCAGCGACTATTATCTGATCAAAATTAGGTATATATCCTGCTCATTTTACTAGATTTAGTTCAACCTTTTGCTTTATATAAATCAAACTTATCTAACTAAATAAAATTGTTAAACAAGAAGGCTAAATAATGCTCTTTGACTAGTACAGTATTTCTAAAAATTTATTTTTGTTGAGATATTAGACCAATTCTTTTTTGCCTTCTGTACCTATCCACAATTTATTAGAATCAGGAAAATATAATGAATTTAATATATGGTCAATCCGGGTAATATGTCATTTCTGAGATTTCAGAGTAGTTATGGAAGGTAGGCAAAAAAATAAATAAACCTACTTTTCACCTAACTCTCTTACAGTAACTACATACAGAGAACAAACAAGAGCTCAATAAATGCTTCTCCCAGTGGGGTGGTAATATTTACTCATACTGCATATAAGAATGAGAATTAATTCTTTATTAGCTCTTGTTAAGGATACAATCTTATTTGGTCAGGAAATGAACTTGAAACCTGTATTTGATCCTATTATTTTCTGAAATCATCAAACCATGCCATGTGACTTGGGCTTATAACATGGGAACTTGATCGATCCTTGCTTCTCATGGTGTGGTCTGCAGGCCAGCAGCAGCAGCACCACCCTGAGCTTGTTTGAAATGTAAGTATCCCCACCCACCGCAGGCCTATTGAATCAGTATCCTCAGTATAACAAGATCCAGGTGATTTAGACACAGATTAAATGTTAGAAGCACTCGTCTAAATCAGTGATTCTCTAAGTGTTATCTCCAACCAGAGGCATCAGCAGCATCTGTGAGTTTTTGGTAAAAAATGAAAATTCATCAGTCCTACCCCAGGCCTACTGCTTTAACAAGTTCTTCAGGTAATTCTTATGCAGGTTACACTTTAAAAATCACTGACCTAGACCATTAATAATGATTTTGCTTCAAATATTTCCTGTGTACCAAGCTTTCCCTGCTATCTGCTTCTTTTTCACACCTGCTAGAAAGAGTATCCTTCGAACACATTGTAGAGTTAAAAAATAAATAAATAAATGCTTGTGTATTTAGCTTTCCTTGAAAACGCCTAGAATTCCCTCAAATATTTAAAATAATTTAAATATAGGTTTCCCTGCTTAGACTTATTTTATGTATTATATATGTTTACATTTTCACACATGTACACGTACACACACCATTAAAAACAGTGGTATTGAATGGGTGGAAAGTAGTCATGATATTAGTCACACATTTATATTTAGTATTTACTTTTTCCCCCTTCCTTCCCTATGTGATATAAAAGAGACAAGAAAGAAAGCCCAATATCAAAACAAATTAGTAGAAGCAGAACTTCAAAAAAAAAATGTGTATCTTTAAAGACACAAAAGGAGTGTTTTAAAGCCAAGGACCTCCTAAAAAACACAAATTAACTCTGAGTTTTCCTATGGCAATCTTCAGTCCAGTGGCAAGAAGCTGAAGTGGTCTCATCTTTATCATCAGTCTAGTTCAGCAATGACCTCCTCCATGGAGTCTTCTAGTCTTTCTGGGGCAAAGTTAAGAGGAACTCCTCTAATTTCCCATAAAAATATTGGCATATCTTTATCAAAACCCTTCCCATATGGTGTTGTTGCTTTTGGTTTATTTCTTTGTTCACTAGAGGATTAGTATTTTGAAGGTTTGAAACTTTATCTTAGCGGTCTCTGAATTACTGGTAGCAAGTACAGTCATGTCCTTTAGTCAATACTCAGTGAATATTATTGAACAAAAGAGTAAATGAATGAAACTATTACAGTAAATATACCCTTTTGGAAAATAAGAACTCAAATAACAATGAAAAAGTCAGGTATCAGAAATTATCTTGCATTACTTGTTTCACTAACAGTGTTTGAATCTTGTTTGCCTTGGCCCCATGTAGGCACTTTTGACAGCTATAGCTATAACATAGATCCTGCAATATTAGCATCCCAATGGACCTTGAATGTAATCAAATGGGTGCTATTTTATTTTGCTAATGAAGAAATATGAAACCCTTATTAAATGGCTTGCCCACATTTATACATCATGTTTTTGAAAAACTGGAGAAACATTTTATGTTTTCCATTGCCCAACACTGCCACTTGAAAGATTGTGAAAGAACTTACCAATTATGTTCCTTTCACACTTAAATAGTTATGAAAATTGTGTTGCATTTCACCTGAACCCTTGCCTAAGTTCTTTAAATATTTTAGATTTATAAACAATGTTTTTCATCCTGCCCCATAATTTTTAAGCCTCAAAATTCTTACTATTTGAAAGAAATCCGTTCCTGTCTCTTTCAGAATATCTGAAAAATTTCAAGACCCCATTCCACCTTACAAAGCCTCTACTTCCTTCAGTACCAGGGCTTGAGTCTCCCTGGGTTAAAGAAGTTGTGCACACATACCAAGGAGAAAATAGACAACTCCGCCTAGGAGGATTTCCTTTCTGTGCTTTGGTCCTAGGCAAGCATGTATAATGTTGGGTGACCTTTTGCTCCAGACTACTCAGCCTATTGTATAATGGCTTCCTTTTCTTGGATGTAGCAAAGGAGAGTTCAGGCTTCAAATCTTTGAAGTGGAGCATCAGAAATTTACCATATGAAAAATCTCAAAGGTCTTTGGAGCCAGAGAATCAACATCATTAACAGTACCATGTTCTTACCCAACAATTACCTCCCTCCACACGTTAGCTTTCCAAAAATATTTTAGTTGCAGAAGGCTATTCAAGTGTCATGTTTGAAGAAATGTAGATAAATAGAGATAGAAGAAAAAGAGAACAGTGGTCACAGTAAAGAAAATAATGTATTAAAAAACTCTCCTTATGAATGTAGACAATAATTTGACTATACACATTATTTTGGTTTTTGATTTAGATCTTCTTTGTAGGAACATTTGTATAATTCTCTTGTATAGGTGATAAAATCAGTTCAAGAAATACCATCCCTAGGACTGGGAAAATGTTTCAGGATAAATATATTCAAACTGTTTCTCATTGAGCTAAAGGTAATGCAGTGTGTGTGTGTGTGTGTGTGTGTGTGTATGTGTGTGTGTGTAAAAACCCTCATGCTAGCAAATAAGTATGTGATTTTGAGATATTGAAAGGCAAAAACACGTTATTTCTGTGTGTCTTTCCCCAACTACGTATACTACAAAATGACTGTATAGATGTCATGTCAAAGTCACAATAATTTCTTAACCACATGGAAGGAGATATAAAAAAATGAGTATGTGAAAGATGTCTTAAACTTCAGTGCTAACAAATGTTGATTTATAGTAAATTCCCAGCAAAAAAAAGTCTGAAATAAACAGAGATTCATTTTAGAATCAGTTACTAAAAATATCTAATTCTTTCAGTTCATGGAAAATATAATTCCTAAAATAAGAGATCTAGAATATAGTATGACCTTGTATATCTTTGATTCCATGAAATGTGTTAATGAGTATTCAGGTTCTTACCTAAAATAAAAACAATGACACTGTAATATAGCAGGAAAACAACTTTCCGTAGCATTGTGAATGACATTGCCACTGCACTATCTGGCTTTTTTCTTTTTTCTTTTTTTTCTTTCTCTCTCCCTCTTTCTTTTTCTTTAAATACTGATATACTGATATGAATTTATTTTTGCTAGTATAAAAATCCTTTTAGCTATACCCATGTTCCATTAGAAGAAAAAATTGAAAAAACTTAACAGCTAACTAAAGAGATTTGTGTGCTAAATTCAATTCAGATTTAATTTGTGGAAAGAAATCTTTTAGTGTATATTTGGTTAAGGATATGTGATCTAGTCACAAACAATGAATGGCTTAAGATATAAGAGGGAGCCTGAACCAGCTGTGAGTTTTTAAGCTAAAACATACAGAATTAAATTTATCTTCATTTATACTTTTATAATAGTAATAGAATCTGTTTTAACAGCAGCCCATACTAGTTTATTATTTTGTGAATTCTCAATCCCCTCCTCCAGGAAAATCATATTTCAAAAGTTCACACACAGTCAAAACCCACCAACATAAAATTTAATGTCAAGGACTCAGCCCAGAAATACATCTAAATTCAATTGAAATAAAATATCTCCTCCCTGAAATGTTCTCTCATATCAAATCACTGTATTCAACCTTATGTATTACCTCTACCATAAAAAAAAAAAAATCAGTGTGCTTTAGCAAAGACGTTTACTCTTGTAAAATTATTGGGATGTCTATCAGAAAATCAATGGCAGTTTTGGTGACGTAATTACTCAAATTTTAAAAGCCAGGCATTCATAAAGGTGGAGCTATGTCTTTTTCTGGTGGTAAAGTTCAGGATTTGCTAATTGGTACAGTTAGAGAGCAATGGTTTTAAGCCTGCTGCAGCAGTATACTTACCTAAATTGAAGTAGAAGCCAGGTTCATGGTGAGATGCACTCAATTACCCATAAAAACTGAAAAATTATACTGCCGAGTAATCAATTTGCATAGGCAGTTGTTCATAGATGTGTCTCTGCTCCATCCATGCACTAAAAAGCAGAGCCATGTAGGGTCTTACTTCTTTACCCTCCAAAGGACAAGTCACAAAACAAATAACAGCAAAGGTAGTCAGAAAATACAGGAGCCCTATCTTCTGCCCACATAATCTTATTATATAGCTTTGCAATTATAATAATTCTATCAGTAAACTGATATAACACTGAAATAAAGACTTCTCATTTGAGAGTAAAGAAATACAGAAACTTAAAATAAAAATAAAGACTCTGAAAGCCAGTGTTAATTTTCTAACTTCAAAATTCAAGAAAGAGTTTGCAAATAGCATGCACTTCTTAGGCAAATTCTATAGCTTTCAAAAATAATATTATATAGAGGGCATGGTGCATTTTTTTCAGTTACTGCTTACAGAAGAACAGACATCTGGCATTTTATTTATTTTTCTACCTCTAACTAGGGGCCTAGAGTAACCCCACCCCCACTGTATTTGTATTATTAAGGATTTCGTAAGGATACTATAGCTGTATTTACATATGTACAACTTGAGGTGCACTGGGAAAAGCAAGTAATCAGGAGCTTCAATCTGGTGTCTTAAGAATCGTCCTGTATTCTTATTATCCTGCAATTGTGTTCAGAGCTTGAGAATTTAAAATGAAAAAAAAAAAAACCTTCATACTAGCAATCACCATTTTTTCCTGTAATCAAGTCCATACTTCTTTTTATATTCTTTCACTGGATTGCTTTTCTCTGTTTATTGTTGTTGCTAAACAAGGTGAGAGTTTAGGCGACATTTTTCAATGATGACTTCTTTTGCAATAACAAAATCTTAAATGCAGTCTCTCTTTTCCTCCTGCTATGTGCTATCAAATTCATCTTTGTATGGGAGGCACAAACCAAAATGAGTAAATTGCCCTTAGTAGGTAGTACTCTTTTCCTGACACTAGGAAGTAAATTGTCAAAGAGTTACACAGGGTTTTAGCTGCATGATTCCCATTGACTTTAATGGGAGTTGCAAGGAAAACACCCCATGCAAAGCTTAGAAAAGTAGGGGTTAGTTTTTTTTATGGTTTCCACTATATTTTGTACCCTCTAGCATTGAACACTTTCTCTTCACACATCTCTCTGTTCTCCCCTTTCTTTGTACCTTATCTCTCAAAGGATATAAATCTTAGGCCTTTTCATTTAATCATCTGTGTACATAGCTAGTCAACACACTCCACCCCAACACCCTTTCCTCAGTGCCACAATGAAATATCGCATTATCCAACCTCTCAACCCCCAACCATTTGCTGCTGTCCAGTTTATGTGGACAGATAGGGAAAACATATCTTTATGTCATATTGTTATGCTATTAGCTGGGATATTTTTTAAAGTTATACTGTATTTCAGATAATATCACAATTGCCTAAATTATATTCTTTTCTACTCTCACCATTATTTAACTCTTAAGTACTTTTTGTGTTTACTGAAAGTTTGCATAGAGCACATAAGCTTCTGGGAAATACACCAGGCATTGATAGGCAGTTATTATAGCCACTTAAGCAGCAGTTAGCTAAAGTGCTTCATAGGACAACCAGCGAACAACATAATAGATACCATGATGTTAGCTCCTGGCAGAATGGGTACAAGATTCCATCATGTCTGGGGAATGAAGGAACCCTTGTCTGTGTGATGGAGACAGCAATACCACAATTGTCTGATGTCACTCTTATATAATACATTGTAACACACATACACACACCCTATGGGATTGTCCTAATTCTCTAGCGAGTTTTGATTGTGGAGAGAGCCAAACTAGACTAGCTTTGAGCTAGAATTTTATGAGTGTTTGGTTCTGTATAGAATGCACAAAAGGCCCAATCTTCGTGCCTACCACTTTTTTCATTAGGTGGCATTAATTACAAAGTAAGATGCCAAGTAATTGGCAAGGGGAACACTACTTGCTTATTTATCAGATACCTTTATCCTATGCTCCTGGCTTCTCTCCTTTACTGCACTTTTATAATAGATTACCAGACTAGCAATGTAAAGAGTAAAAGGTCTTTCCTTTGCACATTTATAACTCAACTTACCTTGAATGCTTTGTCTCATTTCAAATCATACCAATAAGAAAGGATTTGCACCCAGCAACGTATTAATCAACACACCACATACAATCACATAAAGTCTAAAACAAAGTACGTTCTGCTAAAAGCACATGATTTATCACTAAAAAAAATCTTCCCAGTTCGTTCTTGCACCTATGGATTCATTATTTCTATGAAACGCTGTGGGAGCGTGCCACGAAATACCAGACGCATCGAGCAAGCAGCCTGAAATTTTCTCAACAGTCAGGGTACCTCAACAACATACAAGGACATATTTTTCTCAATTTGTCATCTTATTTGCCCCCAGTTATTATCAATTACTACTGTTCTATCTCTATGTTGATCATGACAAAAGATATGTTTTTCATAAAATAACACATTTGGACATAATAACGAGAACCTCGGTTCCCATCTTCCCTGTTGCCGAAAAGCACGTCTCGTGCTGTACAGGCGCAGTTGGCTGTCCAAGGACCCTGATGCCAAATTGCGGAGGATATTCTTGTCGCAGTGACAAATTGCTTGCTGGTGGGCTGTGCAGAGTGTTGTTCTGGCAGCATCAGAGTTGTCTACGTGTCTGTCACTTGGTTAGGCTGCTTCAATGCTAGGTGATTCCACCCCCCTCGCCACCCCCTTTCCTTTCTCTGCAATGCGTTTTTCAGACTTACCTTTGCTTCCCAGTGAATGGGGGCTTTAACACTCACTTGACAATGAGCCTATGGAAACGCTTCCCAAGCTCTCTGTACAGGTATCAGTAGGGTGAGAGAAGGATTTTTTCACAGTGCCATACTTGTTTTCCATACAAACCTACAGGCTGCCATTACAGCCACCCACATTCCGGTTGGCAACGCACTTATACAGTGAGCGCCTTAATGAATCCAGACAAAACTGCACAGCATTCCTGACACACAGGAAAATCATGCATTTTAATGATATTGCAGGGTAATTTATTTCTTTCGTCTGTAAAATATTGATGGTCAATGTCATTCGTTAACATTTCAGCAAAGAGATTATTCTGCTTCTGATCTGACGCTTATTTTTAAAACTAAAAAGATTTCTTTTGTAGGTTCCTTATATTAAGTACGATTCTTCAGGAAGGATCTGCTAAAATAAAAGCAGAAATGTAAATTAGTAGACAATATTCAGTAAACAAATTAGCCTGTAAACATACTGCAGGTAATCCCAACAGTGTCTGTTGACTACCTGCGAAGGTATATAATTTAAAGCCATCATCTAATTTCTGGGTAAGGTCTAGCCAGCTGACATTTTGAGATAAATAATAAATAATATTCCTATTTCATTACTGGGTTTATAACTAAGTATCAATGTAAAGGCATTTTAAAAACTGTAACTACAGGAGATACAGTATTTTAAAATTGTTTTGTGAAACTGAAAAGGGTGACGTTAGGAATACAAAGGATGTATGAGGCCTTTTTTTTATTCTATGAAATGACAGTAGATTTTCTCCATAAAATACATTCTGCAGCACTGGTATACTGTTTAAGACTTGAGGATGTATAAAAGAAGCTAATGGATTTTTTCACAAAAGATAATATACAATGGAATAATCTTAAAAGGAAGTTAACAGGCTTTTAATCTCATGGAAAAAAGTGTTTGTTTTTGCTCCTCTCATCTATAAATGTATTTGTTGGTTTCATTGTTTAAACTGTAGCCCTGAATTAAGTGGACTGTAAAGCTTTCCTAAATAATTTAATATAAAGATATTAGATAAGACTTGTTTTCAAAGAAATATTTGTAATTTATATATATATATACGCACACATATATATATATACCCCAAAGATTTCACTTACACTAATTAGAAGAAACAATGATAAAGCTCTAAGTAGGGGAATTTGGAAAGAAGCTAAAAGATATTTTAACAGTTCAACTTTCAGGATACATAGGTAAGAAAATTTTCAGCCCAAGGTGATGTTTGGATTAGTTTGTTTCCATCGTGACTACTGACAGGACTTAAAGCAGCCCTCTGAATTACCTGGGCATTTCCAAACTAAACGTATGCAATTATCTTTTCCCAACATTCTTATCTTATGTTTTATTCTCACAAACCTGGCAGCACAAAGTTTTTAGCTTTCATCACTTAGGAGCATCCAGTGTGAGACTATTGATCCTAAAATTGCTAGGGTTTCCTGAGAAGGCTGTTGGTTCTGCACTGTTGTCACTGAAGTGGTTAAAGCTTTGTTTGTTTGTTTTGTTCTGAATGGCTCTTAATGGATTAAGCTTAAGGCTTTCACCAAAGCAGCAACTGATTGTCAAAGTAGCAAGGAATAAACTAACCACAGGATGTGTGTGTGTGTGTGTGTGTGTGCACGCGTGTGTACATGTGCCTGTGTGTGTGCATGCGCTGCCACAGCAAAGTGAATTATGATCTTTAAGTTCTAAAAGTAAGCTAGTATAAATATACATTAAATAAAATATTTTTTACTATATCTGTAACAAGTTTACCCACTGTAAATTGCCAGAATTATGTTAATCGATACCTACAATGGATTAACTCTATTTAATCAAGAATAATTGAATTAAACTACATAATAACCCACAGCTATTGAAATGGATAACAATAATTATAGTTGCAGGATCACATTTTACTTTGAAATTAACATGCCATTGTGTTTTGATCCTAAAACTGCTTTCCATAATTTTACCAATAATATTCAAAAGGATGATTCCCAGCTATATAAACCTTTAAAGCTATCACTAGAACATTAAGGAATATATACACACACACATATATATACACTTGTCTTCATAATATTATGCTGTAGTTCTGGACTCATATAATTAGGTTTTGGCTTAAGTATGATATTAAGTAGAGGATTAATGACTTGACGAGTAACGAAACACCCATATCTGGAGAAACAGATGGAAATGCATGAATTTATATGACTATTTAATACAGTGCCAGCTCCTCTATAAGAGAAGGACTTTATTCAAAGTCTCAATACCAACACACTGACTTTAAGAGCTAAATACTAAAATAAAAAAAAATGATATTTCATTGTACAGCTCTCTTAATGGGTGTGAGGGACAAAAGGCTACTCTGTGTTCAGGTCACCCCTCCCGTTCTCCAGGAATGGTACACACTGCAGTTCTTGAAAATCCCCTAGCCACTGGTAGTGCATGGTGACTACCGCTGGCAGAGAATAGCTAATTGTCCTTGGATTTTCTGGAGAGTAGATACATTTATTTTATTCAATGAGCAAACTGTGAAAGTTTAGAAGAAATGGACTAAAATAAAAATGGCTTCTGCTTCAGCTTCAAATAATACAAGATTCATTAGCCAAAATTCACAAGGTGATAGTTCCTTGGTAAATATTCAACGTGGATGTTCCAGAGAGGTGCAACACAGCATCTAGGCCTCTCTGAATGTCGTATTTGGAATATTGCATTTTGGAAGTACAACTGTCCCTCTGTATCTATAGGGGATTGTTTCCAGGACTACTGCCTTTACCAAAATCTGAGGATGCTCAAGTCCCTTATATAAAATGGCATAGTATTTGCATATAATCTATGAATATCCTCTCATATGCTTTAACTCTCTAGATTACTTCTATTAGTAATAACTAAGACAAGGTAAATGCAATGTAAATAGTTGCTGTACAGTTTTCATTTGTGTTTTTTAAAAAATATTTCCCATCCATAGTCGATTGAATCCTTGGATACAGATCCTTGGATGCAGAACCCATGGTTACTGAGAATGAAATGAAAATCCTGTTAGAATTGTTACTTTAAACATAGGAATTTAAAGCCCTCCATTATACCTGTGGGTTCTTCTGGACATGGATACTGCGTCTCATACTTACACATGTGAATGCAAATGAACGGCTTGTTTTACATCTTAGGATATCAGCTCAATTCACTAAATCTCATATATAAAAGAACAGCAAAAAGTTCTACTCTTTCTCATAAATACTGCACACAAAAGATCTGAAACCTTGGAGGAACTTTCTAATTTCCATCTCATACTTATAATAAATGCAATGAATTGAATTGAAAGGAGGGATATGTTAAAGGGAATGCATAAGATTCAAATCAGGGTGCATTTAACCTATAGAGAGAATGATCGATTCCACTATATGCCTGTGCAGTCTTTGTAATTTTCAAAATTTCATTCTAAGTGCTGATATTCTGATGACAGAACTAACTGCCACTATAACTCCAGAGCCTAGCATTAAGAGAAGGGATTTCAATGAATGCAGTAAAAAAGAAGGCAATTTTTTCCCCTTAATGTAATATTCTAAAATTAAGGTGGGGAGAGTGTTATAAAACCTAGATGAATACCTTTAGTGAATGACTAATTTACTAATTGTGTGACACCCGAAAAGCCAAACGTAGTTAATATTTATATAAGAAAAGATGATGCATTTATAAAAAGCAAGGTTGCTGTGTCATAATCCTTTCCTGAGGCATTGTACCAAAATAAAGAGGGCAGGGGGTGGTTATAAAGGAGAATTTTTTTCCCTCTTTTCTTCCCTTTTTAAGATCTGGGATACTTCTAATTGACCCACTATACTTTGTTCCTAATACCTTTTCAAAAGCAAAACAAACAAACTGTATCTACAAAGGCGTAGGGCCTTTTTTTGGTTAGGCCTATGTTTCTTACTGTATTTTCCAGGATTCCGTCATTTCACATTTCTATTATTGTTTCACTTGCCCTGCTCACACCATCCTGGTTCATATCCTCTTGCACTGACACTCCTCAAGTCTCTTCTTCTCTTGTCACTCCTTTGTCATAGAGAAAGGAGGAGGGGAAATCAGGGAAGGACAGGGCGCAGGACACGCCCTATTCTTCTTCCCTGTTTACACCACCACCTGCAAAAGAGGAGGAAACTTTGCAGAGCCTGAATGAAAAGATTTGGCCTCCCCTATAGACTGGGATGCACAAGGCGGAAATAGTGTTTGTTAACCAGGCTGAATCATTAAAAAAGATCCCACACATCAGGGTAACTCTGAGGAATTTAGGCGATACCAGGTTAACTAAGTGGGAACTCAGTAAATCAGGTGAAATTCTTGACTGCCCAGATATCAAAAAGCCCAAGTGTATACAGAACCTTTTAACTAATTGGACTGTGAAGGTTTTTCTTTCAAATTTCATGAGTATGAAAGAGTATTTGGCACATACTTCATCTAAGAACAGAAACATGTTTGCATTTTGGAAATAAAGTACAAAACCTTTCAAAGCTGATCTTTAAAGAATTGATTTCAATAAAGCTTGGGTTTCAGATACTACATAAACAAAATGAAGCACAATTTTAAAATATTTTTAAAAATATAACTCCCCAAGTTTTCCTTAAATCCTTACTCCGTGGGCTGGGGAGAGGAGAAATGGGGAGTGCCTGCTAATGGATATGGGGTTACTTTTTGGGGTGACTGTGGTGATCACACTACAAAATTGATAGTGGTGATGGTTGCTTAGCTCTGTGAATATACTAAAAACCATTGAATCATACAGTTTAAAATAGTGAATTGTATGGTATGTGAATATTTCAATAAAGCTGTTATAATTTTTATTTAAAAAGTTCTTACTCAGAGTAGAAGGAGGTACATGTTTGGAAGTAAAATATAAAAGAATTAAGGTTAAAAACAGAGTACAGGCCACAGCTAATATACTGACTGGTCCCTCTTCAGACAATGTAGCTTCTATAGAAGATACTGGGTAAAAATGGAAACGTTTATAAAATGTATTTGATTTTTGGATCGTAGAAATGATCTACACATGTATAGGCCCTAGTAGCTTGGAAAAAAAATTCAATAAAAACCTTCTCTTTACTCATTTGGACTGCAAAATATAGGGGATAGAATTTCAAAGGAGATATTTATTTGTATGTTTACTACTAGGCTTTGCCTACTCATTTAATCTTCAGTGTTTTGAATAAAAATGCTGACCTTCCTCCATGAGGTGGTTGAGAGTTGCCCCTTCATATCTGTGTACATTAAGAATATTTGAAGTGTTATAAATATATTAGCATTTCCAAGTATCAGTAGTAATACTACCACTTAGCATTTGTCAGTGTATGGGTGTATACATACAACTTATTGAATGGTTATAACATACCATTACATTTAATTAAGAGCACATTTTATTGTATTAATTTTAATAAGGGGTATATTTTATTATAACAATCTGGTAGATAGATAGACTACAGAGAGATCATACCAATGAATATAAGTAGAGATCTACAGATAGAACTTCAGTGGAAGTCAAGAGGATCAATTTTGCCATGGTATTATTTTCTGCCCATAGGGGACTGTCTCAGGCCTTATTTTCCTTTATATCAACTGCACATAATGATTGTTATCTATTCTTAAATAATTATGAATCAAAGAAATCACAGTTTTCCATGGTGGACTTAAACACCAACTTCTTATCATTTTAAATTTTGATGATTATGGATATGGTTGTAGATATGTATGGGGCACCTGTGATACTTTGATACAAGCATACAGTGTGTAATGACCAAGTCAGGGTAATTGTGATATACATCACCTCAAACATGTATCATTTCTCTGCATTAGAAACATTCCGATTCTACTCTTTTAGTTATTTTAAAATACA